>JAZHYW010033446.1:0-23917 GCA_037355805.1 Ixodes ricinus
GTTCGTGCTTTTTGCATATACCGATGGGCGTGTACCTAAGACATGACTCACATTTATTGGACGTGTGTAAATTTAATTTTCAGATGTTTTCGGCTGTCGGTCATTTGTTTCCCGGTTGTGTTAGGAATGTATTTTTTTCCAAAAACCCATAATCTCTTTTTATTGATTTGTACGCTGGCTACGAAAACTCATCAAGGGTCATATCGATCGCAGCAGTAATATTTGCTATTACTGTCTCATTTTGATAACCTCTGCATCGGCCTGGAAGAGAAATCCTGTTCAGCAGCCAAACTTAAGATACATCGTTTTCAATCAACAACAAAAATATATACTTAATAGCGGTGTTCTGCAAATCCCATACTACTTGAATACCACAATCTTTGTGATAATAGTTGACAGTATGCTTTATCTGAATAGCGTCGTACCATATCCGACTGATCCCTATTCTTAGACTTCGTCTCGAGTTATTGGTTACAAGGGAGGACAGCAACAAGTTGCAGATATAAAAATCAAGATGATTTAAATCGTAATATAAAGAACACCAATTTGGCGATGAATATTTAAATCGAACACTTTACCGCCAAAACAGTGCTGAAAACATTTTCTATTTATCGTTCGTCATATCAGTAAGTCCGCTTCCCATAGCCATTAATTGTGCATTTAACGCAAATAATGACCACGCGTGGAAGTATTGATATCAGGCCACCATTAAAACACAAAACACCTCTAGTGATAAAAGGAGGATTTCTTTCCTAGCTGACGTGATTTCAGCCACGTACGGCTCTGCTGCAACTAAATGTTCGAACTATTTCATTAAAAACGCCTTTTTTGTCCACCATGGTGACAGCGCTTCTCGTCTTTTCTCTGTACTGACTGTGGTAGCGTCCATGAAACAGTCGGGCCCAATGAACCAACTATTTTTTTTTTGTCAACGTGTTTAGCATACTTAGAGCGTGCCAGGCCAGAAGGACTTTCAGAATCGGAAGTCGACTCCAATATTTGTCAAGTTCTTTCAGGCACATAGGCAGTGTGTATTTGCCCTTTTTTTTTGAGAACAAGAGAAAAAGCGGGGTGCCCGAAGGTATGTATATACATATAGACCCCTTTCTGTACGGGTCAAGTCGCCACCGTGATCGTAGCAAGGAGGGGCAAGTGATTAAGTGGCCACGAGTTAACGACATGGTGAGAAAAGAGCAAAGAGCTTCCTATTGTTCCGCCTCCACAGCGCGAGAGCTTTTCTACCTCGACAACGCTGCGGCGTCTCGTGCATGGATGGATGGATGGACGGACGTCAATGGCTGCACTTTGTTACGTGGTCAAGTAGCTTGCGCCACCCAGCGCACGCGCAGCGAAAGCACGGCGGAAGGCATGGAGTGCTGGTGCTGGAGGCCGGGCGCGATCAAAAACACGCTGTGCCGTTCTCACTCTGGCCAGTGACAATTTAGAAAAAACTAATTAGGCGGAAAACGTAGAAAGAATTTGGAAGAAGGACGGGTTCAAGGTGCCATGTTTTGTCGCTTTCGTGTGGATGCCGTACAGCTGTTCGGAAACAGAACTTCTAAACTGTGCTCAACGTGAAATATAGAGAGTTCATAGGAAGGCTCGAAAAGTTTGAATGTCAACTTGAAATTTTTAGTTACATCCTGCTCCAGACTCGCCAAGTTATTTGGTGGACACACGGTATAGCTTTACTCGTCCGGATATTATATGATTAATGTCTCGGCTTTCTGGTATCACGCAATGTAACGTGCTGTTTAGTAAGAACTAAATTTTCGCGGAATACCTCTTCATCTCCGGAACAACAAATCATTTTCTACCATTTGAGGTCAAGCGCCTGAAACACGAACCCTATCTCCGTCACGTTGCTAGCACCTTCCCGTCCCTTCACGATCGCTCACGGCAGCACGTCGTCTGCCGAAATTCAAGTCGAGCATCCCTAAAAGCTGCCTCCCCATTGTCCCGTTTTCTTCCCCTGGTGTTTGCCCAAACAATGACCACTCTTGCCCACTTTCGTCCGATGTGTCACGATCGCTGGCCGGGCTATAGTGGGGCTCTTTCCTCTCCCCCGCCGCCCCCCCTTTTCGATTTCGGCTCGGGTGCCACAATACGCCTGGTTTGGGTTAGCTCTAATTAGATCACGTGGTCCGGGGGTTCGGACGGACGGCGACTGAAAGGGGGAGGTGGGGGCGTGGCCACCGGGGTGACTGACTAGCGAACTCTAATGAGGACCCTGCCTTGCGTCGAAAGGACCGCTGCAGGATGGACGATCGACGGGCGACAGGTCCCGAATACTGAGCGACTGCCGAACGCATCGAGAAGCGACAGCATCGGTTCACATTGGGAAACAGAACAAAACAATAAAAGAGGGGGGGAGGTATCAGTTGGTAGTGTTTATTCTTTCTTGAAAAATAGGATTCTCGGGCAGAGGTTTTTCCGCAGCATCGTTCACGAAGTCTTGGACGCAACGTGTTACTTGGAAGTTTTTTTTAAGCTTTAATAGACAATATGAAAGTCCTTCGTTACTTTCCGCTAAAAGTAAAATAGTATTAACGTAGTAGCCCTGAGGGCAAGGGGTAAGCGGACGTGACAACCGCAAAACGCAAATCGATTGTCGATTTTTATTTTCGCTCCAGGCTTGCTGTGTCAGTCTCATCCCAGCTTTGCATTCTTTGTCGCTTTAGTTTCATGAACTGGTAACATAGGTTTTTCCCTATGACAATTTGTGGTACACTGTGACGACTTCTAAGAACCATGTGCTACAGCAACTTTGCAATTTGCGACGCTAAGTGTGCTTGACTCACGTGCAGGATCTAGAAGCGCTAGGTTTACAAACGAGGACATGTATTCACAAGGTCGAGAATCGGAGGGTGTTAACGAACCTGTATTTCTGAACACATGAATCACATTCCACCGTTCCCCATTATCATTTCTCGCAATCTTGAGAAAAAGTTAAGACACTCAAAGATTTCGATCGGTCGACCTTCCAGCGGTTTATTGTTTTTTCCTCTGTGTACGTCAATTGTATTTTCTAGCTGTAACGTCGGCTAGCAGTTTCCATAACTAGAAAAGCAACGTAGAAAAATAGCCCGCTTCGTGTGCAGAAAACAAATTACGTCATTCTTAGTTTGTCAAACAAGTAAAGTGTTTAGTTAACATTTGAGCGAGTACTGGGTAATGATACTCTTAGTTACAAGTTGTAAGTAAATAATGAAACTTAGGTACAACATTTTTCGTGAGGTGTGCATGTTTTGATGTTGTTTCTCGAAAGGTACTAATACCCGTTTTTCTTTGTCCATTCTCAATATTGGAAGAAGTTCCCGTTACGGATTTTATATGTTAATACAAAAAAAAAAAAAAACGAATTAGGGCCGCACTACGAACACAATTGTACTAGCGATATTTAACGTTAAATGATTACCCTTTGATTAAGGCTGCCAATGATGCCCGGAATGAATCTTTCTAAAATAACGCTGAATATATAAAAAGTCATGTTTGCATAATGGCTACTCACAGCTTTATGCTGATACCCAGAATGTCTGAAGATAACTAGAGTTCTAAAGTCTGCAATTGAGAGTGCCTTCTTTCAAAAACAAACATTGTTTGAGTCATCCTTTGTTGACAATCTCCACGCTCGTTGTAGGAGGAACCAAACGCCCTATTACCGTATTTAGAAGTAAAACGATATTTAGCAAAATATTCGCATGGGACATTGAACACATCATCAAAATCTCACGACGACGTCAGCAAACAATAGAAGGGACAAGAGAGAGAGAAAGAAAGAAATAGAGATAAAGAGAAGGAGAGAGAGAGAGAGAGAGAGGAAGAGTGAGAGAGGTAGAAGTGTTATCCGGTCTACAAAAGAACAACTTCCATTTCGAGGTCCCTTGTGGACCGTCTACTTCCATCGAGGAATAACTTACTAGTTTATAAACAAATGCGGCTATTTTTACAATGCTTATTTACTTTCAACTCGATTTTCTTGTTATCGTTTAGGTAATCGATTGATTCAGGGATGTAATCGTGCGTTTTGTGTTTACAGTGGCCTTGCGCCTAAACGTGTGCGTCCGAACGGTGCGCTTTGCTGCATAGCCGAGGCTCTCCTGAGAAGTCTGCTTTGCCTTACAAACAGGCTCCTTGAGGCAAAGCACCCTTGCCGGTGGCGTTATGATTCGTGGGAGAGTCGTCGCTGCTGTCGGTTCTTTTGACTGCCCTTCAACGACAGCGCGCGTATAATTTAAATGTGCGATCTATGTTAAATGACACCGGCTCACCAGCCTCACTTCACAGATCCAACGCTGGAATATATCGCAGACATAAATTATACATTCTGACGACTTTAGACAGAGCGTTTTTTCACGGACTGCGTTCAACCTTATACATGACAGCTTCGAAATGTTTCGAAGTAAATTATCACGAAGATAAAATTTCAAGAAAGCAATCTGCTATGTTTTTATTTGCGTATTAAGCGCTCAACTTGTTTTCGACTGAATTAAGGTGTAGGATCAAACTGCCAGAAACAACGATTAAAATCCAGTGAATACGGTGGCCTTCATTACAACAGAAAACATCCAATTTTGAATTAAAACAAAGTCCACTAGTTATGCATGCATTCGTCGAACAAGCGGCAATTTTGAAAGCAAATAAAATATATGTAGAAAAAGATTTACATTGAACTTTGAAGAAATAATAGTACACAATATTATTTAAACACTTGACACTTGAACAAGATTTGTTAAAAGATTGAGTATCTGCATGTTGCGAAAGGCTTACCCAGTGTCTCCTCTATAACTCAAAACTATGTCGGACTTTTGTATGCTGGCGCTTCTCTGGGAAGGGTACACGGAGGAGAAGAAATAAAGAAAATGAGGTGAAAACCCGAGGAAATTTAATTGACATTGTGATTTTGAGACATACTGAAAAAGAGATAAGTGACTGACTGACATAAAAACAATGCAAGCCGTTGATATATACGATGAAAGATATATGACAAAGAGAACGGGATCGAAAACATTCGATCTAAGAAAAAAATAAATAAATAAAGAAAGGATTGATTGGCAAAGAACTTTAGGGATTTAACAGACTTAATGATAAACAATGCCTCTGACAAGACCGAGCGAAAAAAAAATGTCAGACTTGGATTGCAGGAGAGGGAGAGATGTACAGACGCGTAAGTTACAACAAAGATATATAAAAACAAAGGCAGCATAGAAGAAACAGAAGAGAAAGAAAATGAGAGAAAGAGAGAGAGAGAGAGAGACAGGACGAAGAGAGACTGTATAATGAAGCAACTTCATTTGCATGAAGAGCGGCCCGATGCTGCGGGGTTCATTCGCGTTGGTGGTGGCTGACGGGTTGGAGTTCTCAAAATGGAACGGAGCTCGAAGAGAAGAGGGAGAGGGGAGACCGGGGTGAACGAATTTGCCACCCGCAGCTTTTGGGCGTGGGAGGGGTGCCGTTACGAGGACCGTCCCATTGTTGTGGTTTTTGGTCGAGAACAGACATGTGGGACGTCTATAAATAAAGATGATCCTCCTAAGAGGGCTGTGTGTTTCTCTGCGGTTGTTCCGCTTTACTTTGTAGGCGTTTGTTTCCCTCGCGCTTTTCCTCTTTATTTTGTTCGTGTCTCAGGTTGAGCCAGGGTGTTCCTGTCAGGAGAGACTGCGGGTTATGACGTCACGTAGTGTTTTCGGAATAAACGTGACATTTTGTGGAAAACAGGTCTACGCAGTGCGGCAGTTGGCGCGAATGCGACGTTGTCATTGGCCGACATCGAATCCTGCCGCCTAAGTTAGTGCCCTATATATAAGTGCAATTCTGTGAAATAGTAGTTCCTCTACCGGTGAGGTTCTTGTGAGAAATTTACATAAAAATAAGGACGTCTATTGATTTGACTTGTGTAGATTCTGGCGTACTCTGTACGCAGGAAATGTTGTTTTGGCATTTTGGTTCTTAGTCGAGTACTGCTCAATGTTGCGGGGCAGTTTGACGGTGCGAGCTTTTAATGAAATGCACGCTAGGCGAGCCTACATAAATACGGGTACACATGAGCACGTAAATTATTACATCGCCGTTATCTTAAATAATTTAAATCTCGAAAATACTTGAGTATTCAAATAACAAAATTTGTAATTTATGTGTAAATATATATCTTCATTCACTTCGACCTGTTCTGAGTGAGTGGGTCAAAATATGACCAACGTTGCTTCAACTAGCGACAAACCCTTGTTTGTAAACGAGCAGTACTTCTGAATATATCTAGATTGTTGCAGACGTTGTTGAAAAAGTAGGCGAGCAACGTTGTTTTGTTTTCGCTTAGTGAAGCCAAGCATTGTGTATATATTTTTAAAAGCATCGTTCTCTCTGCGTGTTTGTAAATTGTGTATAAAAACTAAGGGTGTGTAGTACAACATGGCTCAAGCTTCACCGATATTGAATTTTTAATTTATTCAAATATTTGTAATACTCTAGCACTACTAGATAATATTTTCTTATAATAATTACTGAAGGTTCGAAAACTTTGTCACGTAAAGTGTTTATTGATGTTTCCAGTATAAACGCATGTGAAGAAAACGTTGTTAAGTTTGTGTTCTGGTATTTAGCTGCGCTCTTTATTTTCTTGTATTTTTGTAAAAGCAATCACAAACCTTTTTTATTTAGTGTATGGATTGGCAATTCCGACGGATATTTTGTATAAAACGTTGTTGCATCACGTGTCGTCCACAAAAGCATGATTTTTTTCTCTCCTTCGCGATAACCAACGAGAAGCGACAGCATTCGAAACAAATAGAAACAAGTGAAGCACGATGTAGGAAGACGACATCCAAATGGACCGACACGGGGAGAGACAGAAAGCCCCGCGGAAGCTAAAGGACGAACGAGGAGCGATTTGATGACTGGTCGTTTTTCCGCCGTATTTGGGCTCCCCGTGGCAAACTTCCGTCGCAGAGAATGAAGCACGTTAAGTGGACGCTCTTTGCACGCTAATGTGTGTGGAGTTTCCTCCCCCTTCCCTATCGCAGAGCGCATTCACATGCAAAGCGCGCGCGCTCGCGTTCCACGCTGCGTGGTGGTCGGGCGCGCAGACCATCCAGCCGGGCGGAATAATAAGTGGGTCCTAACCTCTCCCTGCCCTTCGTCGCACCACAGAAACGTACGAACGCACGCACGCATTTAGGACGCGCGCACACACACACACGGGACAGCGGAGAATGGAGATCTGGAGCGGTTGACAAATGACCTTCATCTTTAATTCACTTTGCGGCCGCCTTGTGTCGACAGAGCGCTAGCCGATGCTCGTTTTCGTGGTCGCGTCGACGACGCAAAGTTGTTTTTTTGGTGGCGTGTTTGGTGATGGTGTCGTCCCACCCCAAAGGATTGGTACTGTCATCGTTCTTATCGTTTTTTCTAGGTCGCTTCGTGGTTTTGCGCGGCCGTGGCAAAGCACGAAAGTGCCGCGTGTCACGCGTGTCTTGTTGTTCGGATGAATTCAGTTTAGTCGTAGACATAAGCTTTAAAAGCATCGAAGAACTTTGTGTGACTGATCAGTAATATCACCTCAACCTCGCTGTTTGCCGTTCCCTGCTAAAATGTGATGCCAGTTGGATCAGAAGAAAGAACAAGTGTCAATCAAGATACTGCAGCTAGAGCAACTCTTTCATTTTATTTAATTTTCTTTTCTTCCAAATGCTGCATATTTGATACATACAGGCTCCCTATTCTTTCATTTATGTTTTCTGCCAGTTACGTCACTTCACTTGGAGCACAGCAGGTGCCGCGTGGAGCGGGAGTCACCGCCCGTCCAAGAGCAGGTTGCAGCGTAGTCCATACCATTCTAGAATTTCCATACAGGCATTGCTAGAATTTTAGCTCTGTACCACACTACAAGCATAATACAGTTGATATCACAAATTTTTAGCTGCGTGTTTTTTTTTTTCTTATGCGTTCCAGCTTTTGAGGAACCAAGGGGATCTGCCAAAGCGGGACAATGAACAAAACGAAAAAGTTTGATATTGAGCATTTGGTGTGGGTTCCGAAATATTATTAGTTCCAGTCTCAACTCTCCGGGTCTCTTCATCTGACGAGACATTAAAACAAACAATAGAAGGTGCGGCTTGTCTATCGTAAATTGCTTATAACCCCTGATTTTAATATCTTTTAATATCGATTTAATGTTATCTTAAATTCCTGTCTTAATGACGACTGACCCGAATGAAAATCGGGCCGTGTAAACCAACTCTCAACTTGAATCAACGCCCGTAATAGTGTGTAGACCAACTGTCTTGATATAATAAATGACGCGTAGCGTATTCGTACCTCACAATCACTGCAGTCACTTCGCCGGAATCCCAGGCCCATAGTAGTGTCGGAGGATGGTCTTGAATCCGCTTCCGGTCTTTTGATTTAGCCTCCGTGCGAGTTTCTGAATGTGACACTCACCCTGATAACCTCCGACTCAAAATAACATAAAACCAATTTTGCCTGTCTGACGTTTAACCGGTATTGGACTTAGGTCACATTTAGCTGCGTATGACCGCAGCATAACTTGCATGCTCGCATGTTCGTTCTAGCTCTTCTAGCTGCGGTGCCTCATTCTATTTCTTCATTTTAAATTATGTATATAATGTCTTTGCGCCAGAGACTACCAAGTTTTAATGTCGAGACACGAAATGCATTCGTGACTTCATTTTATATTTATTTTGGAAGTCTCCGACCAGCAAAAGCAGACGTTGCATCCGTTTTGCTGAAACACACACGGATTTCTCTGTAGGGGCTTTCTCGAACCGCCAAGTGCCGACTACCTCGTTTACATGTCGGCTGATCGGCGAAGTTGGCGCAAGCTGCCACCCGCTATCAGAAAGTTTAATTATATTCATCCATCCTTCTTTCGAAAGTGAAAATGGGGATACGCCGTTTCATTGCATCGAAAGGACCTAAGTTCAGACGAGTTCATTCCGTCTCGCCTTCCGTGTTAAAAGGGTACTCCGGCGTTTTTTCATAGCACCCGATTTGCCTGAAAATTTGCTAAACGCACCAACAAACTTCGCGGAAATGATAACTCAAATATTGGGCTTAAATAATTTTTTTTTGCGCGAATATTGAACTTACAATTTTTGGTCCTCACCGTGTTTTTCAAAGTGAAACTCTCAACTGGCAACAATAGAAAAAAGGACATCAGGGGAAGTGGTGTCAAAAGAATGCTTTGGACGCTCGCACCAGCACCCGAGCGGCTGTACGAAACAATAAAGGCTCGGCATAGTCTATTTTTAGACCGCCCGCTCAACCTGCAAGCCTGCCTTCCCCTGACGTCACACCACTGAAAAGCGCGGGTTATATTTAAATGCTCGTCTAGGCATCATTCTTCCTTGCCGATTTCACAATAACTATTTTGAATTTCGCGATACTAAACAGCACAACAGAAAGGGTTAAAGGCCGGCGATTCCGAAAATATAGTTAGTTGGGGTAGCTAAAAAAAAATCGCCGGAGTGGTACCCCTTTGAGGAAGCAATCGTCTTTCAGCTCATCCCGGCAGATAGGAGCCCATCCAACGCGCAGATAAAACGGACCAGGCCGACGCCAACCTTTGTCTCCATCGACCGGACCCTTTGTCTTCCTTCCCCTTCCTCCGGCGGAGCTCCGGTGCCTCATTGTCCCTTTGACCTTACGCCGGACCGCACAGGACGCTGGGAGCTATCGGAGCAAACCCAATGTCACGCAAGCATCGCGTGATTCCGAGGATGAGCGTGGCGGCGCGCTGGCCTCGTGGTCACGTGACGCCATTCTCAGAGCTGGATTGGGTGAAATGGCGGCTAGCGTCCGCTGCAGCACGTCGTAGGGTAAAACAAAGCATAGCGGCGCCTTCCTTTTCTTCCTCCTTCGGAACCTTGTCCTCCATCTTCTCTGGCATCTCCCGCAGCCGAAAGGAACCGAGGACGAAAAGGAACATCCTCGGCTTGCGTCTCTTTTGTGTGTTTGTGTGTGCTTGCTTTAAGAACATTCCTTTTTCTTTTTCTCTTATTCCGTTATTTCGATTTTCTTGCTTTTTGCTTACGGTGCTCCATCTTCTTTTTCATTTTTGTTTCCTCGGACCGTCCTCCATCTTCCACGACCGTCTCCACTTCTTTTCATCCGCTAGCTTCTTTCCTCCCAAAAGTGGGGGTACCTCGGGACCCTCCCACTCACTCTTTTTCCCTTTCTCTCGCGCATCCTGGGCGTCTCTTCGTCCCCGCTCCCGCAGCATCTTCCGCATCCTTTTTCGCCGAGAGGAAGGTTGCCTGGCTGCTTCTTTGTTCGTCTGTTTTTGTTTACTGGGGCAGTGTCGCCGTTTCCATTTGGTGGGACGGTTTCCACGGCAACCGCACCCTCTCCCTCCTTCTTTCATATAAATCGTTCTCAAAAAGGAGACGCGGGGGCGTGGTCGAAACCTCCATTCTTCCACTCATCTTCCTCCTCAATTCTTTTTCGCTCTCTCTCTTCCTTGGCCTTTTCATTTTCATTCTCGCTTTACAGACGTATTTGGTACCACCGCACCGACTTCGTACCGGGAGACCATGTGCAAAGACTGGTTTACAGCATTGTGGAAGTTCAACATCGGCGAAGAAAAGCTAGAAACATCAAACGTACTCTGGATACCCTCCTTTTAATAATCTCTCCGCAGGTCTAGGATTTCCTCCGTTTTTAAAACTAATTAGCTATCTTCAATATTACCTTGATTAGAATACATAATTTGGGAGCACAGACAGGCTCTCAACCTTAAAAAGCGGGTACCGAATGAGGACTTAAAAACTGGAGTGTTTTTAATAGACAAAGAGTCACGTCTCGCTTCCTTTTGGTTACTTTGCAAGTAAGCGTAGTCTCTGGCATCGAAGAAAATGCAAGGCAGGTGAAGATGAGGATTCACAGTTATTTACACTAGATTGCAAACAAGCATTTTAATAGGTAGGCGAGGCAGAAGCGTCCCGGCGTGCCTGCGCAGTGGAGGAGCGTGATGTCACCTCCGGAGCGCCGTGTGCGAAAGGTGCGCTTGGGATATCACCTGTGCTTGTTGCGTGCGTCGTGCGACTGGACTGTGAGGCGACCGTGCGAAACTATAATGCTTTCGCATTCCTACACGGAAGCAGTCTTAAGTGTGCTACTGTAACAGTTTTCTCACAAATGTGCTCTGCACGGATGGGCAGTATTTCAAACACAAGTATTTGAAATACAGATTTAAAATACTTTGAGCGTTTTGGTATTTCGTATTTAATCACATATTGAGGGATATATTTGACAACTGTATTTAAATACAACTTAAAGATGAGTACCTCAAATACATGCATTTTGAATAAAGCCCCAAATATAATTTTAAGCACTGTTGTTCTCAATCAGGAGTTGTGATTTTGAAGCACTAGTTTCCGCGAAGATTGAAGAAAAAAAGGAAAGATGTAATGATTGAATCAATTAATGATTAATCAACTTTAATGTACACTGCTTTATTTTCCTTATGTTGTATCCGCCGATGAAGTTCTGACAAACAGATTTTATCTGTAGAGCTGACAAATTCTTGCTAAGTACTTGATTCTTGGTATTTTAAACTCCACTCTTTGTTTGGGCAAGGTCTTTTTTAACAGATTTAAATAGAGTCGTGGATGTCAGTCTCTGAAAAGAAAAGTATTTGAGGATGATAAAATGCGCTCACTGTATTTGTACCTTGTATCTGAATATTTGTTATTGAGAAGTGTAAATGAATTTGTAATTAAATATATTGTCGAAGTATTTCGTACCTGTATATAAATAACTTTTGAAACTATCTTGCCCATTCCCGTGTCACTGCAAGGTGAGTGCAATTGTGTTGCGTTACGTTCAGTAGTCTTTAAAGGACATTTCCATTATGCGATCAATGCCAAAAAAAATACTCGAAAAACATTGCTTTCTTAATTTTAGTCGGTTTAAGAACGTTTATATTAGACACGAGATCTTTCGACAGCATGACGTCTGTGTACCATAATGGGGCGACACTTGCCAGGCTGGTATTCGAGAAATCTGTCCATTGTGGCACGGCCTCTAGACTCGAACTGTTTACTCTGTATCGCGCTGTACGCACGACCGCACGCTTGTCCGATACTTGTACCATAAAAGGGCGGGGATAGAAATTAAGTTTAAATGTTTCTTGGTTCTGCAGTTACGAGCTTTCGCTCTACGTGACTTGGAACTGCAAGTGGCCCTACTACGCTCAGCTACTCAATCTCCCCATTTGAATCTCCACATCAAGTCATATTGTTGATACGAGCGTGTGGTTACGTGAAAATCATAGGCAATGCATCTTACGCAGGTAGCCTAGAAATAACATAACGGCGCGTGTCGAATACCCACAATATGAGCGTGAAGCACCGTAAGAGCGTCACCGTCCCTGAGTGACGTCAAAGGTTAAAGTTCGTTTATAACGAAATCCGGGTACAACGAACTGCCAATTCCTAAGGAAATAAAAACGGCACTGATTGCGAAGATTCCGTGCACGTCAGCGGCGGCTGTATTCCCAAACAAAGAAAAACTAAAAAAAAAAGAGATCGAAGCGGAAGACTGGGAAAGGAGGAAATCGGAAGAGGGTTGGGAGGCGCGAAGGGGCCCAACAGTTGCAAGCAAGCGCGTAATTCTCGATTTAATATTTCAAACGTGCTCGCCTCAACGCCCTCCCGCCGCTCGCGTTCTTCCAGCGAGGCTGGGTCCGGTGGGCTCCGTCGCCGACGGCTCTCTCGCGCTGCAAATGATGCCCTGCTTTGGGACCTTGACAAATTGCAGCGGCCCGCGCCGCTGCGTTTGCCCCGCGCGAGCCGCTTGGCTGCACAGCACCCCCGCGCGGCAACGCTTTGGGAGCCGATCCGTCTGTATAGAGTCCGCCGGGCGACGACATGGACGAAGCGATGAGGTCCTATATTTTATTTTTTAAACGTTTTTTTCCTTGTTTGGTTTGATCTGAGGGTGGGTCGGGAATTTCGAGAGTCTTTGTTTTGCGGGACTTTAACGGATCTCCTTTTCGAATCCGTGATGCTACGTGCTTTTTGCTATGACCGGAGCGAGCGTGAGCTTCACGCAGAAAAATGCTCGAGATAGTCGCATATAGTATAAGGTATTAGGTCGTAGTCACTGTACAATGCATAGAAATTAGGGGTTGATTCAGTATTGTCAATATGGGCGGTTACCATAAGTTTGCGTACCTTGAGTAGGCTTTTTTTCTTTTGTGTGAGTGTGTCTGTTTGGGAGGGAGGGGGCTGTTCTACTAAGTCTTAGTGTGTTTTTTCGGGGGGGGGGGGGGGGTACAATTCACTGAAATCGAATTAACCCACTTTTCGAATCTGAATGCATATGCCTATTCCCCATGTTACCGGTAGGTGACACCACTTTAACGAGTTACCTGAAGCATCGTGAATATGGTTACTGCAGGTTTTTTCTGGAAATATTACTCGGCCTTCTCAGGAAGGGCTGTTAGCCGGCAACATCGCGTGTGTTGAAAGTATGGCATGTTTGACGCTCCTTATGCTCGCGTGACAAAGTCAGGAGCTACTTTCTCTGGCGGTCCATAAAAAATGAAAGACTTCCGCTCCTAGAATCTATTGTGAATCAATCAATGTGAGCGCATGATCGCTCATATCTGGCAGGATCGCCTCACAGTGTATTCCAGACCATATAGACACACCAAGGTCAATTGTCGGCATCGAATAGCCGAATGCACGGCAGTAAGGTAGCCGTCAATATGAGAACAGGTACCTAGCGGAAATTCATCAAAGTAGGTGAGAGCTCGCAATCTGCGATTTGATTCCATAATACTGCCCAAAGGCTTAAGATGCGATAACAGAACGGTCACCTGTGCCGTTTAACGGAGAGCCCCGGCTCGTTTCCGGTCTGGGTATATTTCCTGAACAAGACCAGAAACAAATGTAACCACTATCTATAAAAAAAGAAGTGGTTGCTTTTAACATTGTCAAAATTCTTTTATACCCTTTATAACAAAATGATAAAAAATTGCGTAAAAAAAAAAGAAATTTACGCAGATCGGAAAGGTTCATGTATCACCGATAGATGGCGCCAGTGTGTGATACTCGCGGTGTGAGCAGTCACACGGGGTTGCAAAGCGCTCTGTTGCACTCAAACGCAGTATGTGAATTAGCTTTAAATGCGTTGTCGGCTGTTGGCAACAGCACCTCGGTCATCCTCAGCGGTGCCGCTCGGCTCCGTTCAAAGCGACACTTCTCGCCGATGTCCGCGCCAAAATCGACAGCGAAACAAGCCGCTCTGTCGCGAGATAAAGCCGATCGGTTTAAGCCAAGCCGAGCCGCAAGCCGCTCATCCATCCAAGCCGAGCCTGGTCAGAGCGACTCCGGTTTCCCTGACCGGCCGGGTATGAATGAGGGGCGTGTCCGTTCGGGTGGCCACGTGAGCCGGCATAGAAGGGCTAACGAGGTCCGTTTCCACGGGTGGAGGGGAAAGGGGTAAGATCTCAACTGGCCGGACCACACACGGCAGCGCCATCTGTTGGCGGTGCTCTAAATAGAAACACGCTCCAGGCTCCTCGTGGAGAAACGCATGTGCGCGCATACTGTGTGGGGCCTTTTTGCCGATTTGCTTCAACGTGACAACCCCTCTCTGTCTTTCTGGACGTTTTCGGACCGCGTGTCGGCGCGTTCTTGTGAAATGTGTATCCCGACTGAGATGCCCTCAAGATGGCGGGGCTTACAGTGGTCTCTTCGCTTCGTGTGACTAAGATTTCGATTCCACGTTGGACAGCCCTAAGTGATTCTTTGCTGTGAAGAAGACATTGGGATATTACGTCGCGAATTTTGAAAGTTAGGAGAGGTTAGGAGTGATGCACGCAACAGTATAGTCGTGGGCAGTCTAAGAACTGCAGAGTCATAGAAAGTCCGGGGCATATTATTAACCCTCTGCGGTACAACGCGATGTGCTGCATTAACCGATTCGAACATTGATGATTTAATCACACATCAAAAAACGTGAAGATAGAACGAAGATAACTTAAAAGTCTTGTTTCGGCGCTGCCTGCGTTTTACTTTTCAAGATTGTTTTTAGGAGTGTTTGTAATGTTACGTTATACTTCTCACGCAGCCAAAGCTCACTTGAGGTGATGCAAAATCGAGTGGTTTAATAGGGGTATATATACATTTTCGCAATGAAGAAAGAAATAAATAAAGAGGCGGTATCCATAGTGTAAAGGACTTTTGACATCCCGCTGGTGTCTCCCGCGGTGGCATGGCGGCTGTCTTGTATCGTGGAGCGTCTTCGGCTCCCTGACCGGTTTGTTCCGTGTATTTTGTGAGAGGCACCACGTGTCCGGCAAGCGCGCGTCGGATGGATATACATCCCATTCCCCGTTACGTTTTTTGTGGTCTTTTTGCGTTTGCTGAAGGGGACAACTCGCTGCCTGGCGTATCGGGTTGCAAGCTAAGAGCTTCGGCGAGGCGCCGGGCTACAGCGGCGACACCAAGACCACTGTTGGAACTACGAAGCCGTCACGTCGTGCCCGTCAGAAACTCGACGAATGTTCGTGCCGTCCCCCAGGCGATCATTGGACGGTTTAAGATCGCGTGGCTTTGGCAGATCTTAAAACAATTGGTTGGCACATTATGGAACAAGCGAGGAGCAGAGTGCCTTCAAAAGCCCGAAACAAGTTGAGAAGGAGTGCGGCGTTGACCTGATCTGCACGATTAGCACATTTGGCCCAGTAGATGCCACGTCCTTCCCCGATTTGCACATTAAACATCTACAAAGATTTGAACGTCTATAAATAAATCGTTTGTACTCAAGCTCGAATAAGCCTCGATCACCTCCTCGGAACGTCAACGACCGCCAGACCGCACCCCATCGCGGGGCCCAACAACAGCCGTCACCAGCGAACTTGCACTCATAGTTTTCGACCTTGAGGGATTTCCAAGTGGCACAAGTAGTCAGAATGTGGGCTATAGTCGGTGACAACTTAAGAACCGCAGGGTGTGGCGACTTCCGGTGGTCTTTAAGTTTGCGGTACTCCGCAGCCAATGAAAATGCGACATTAGACTATAAGAGCGCCAAAGAATCAATAACGGAGCAAGGAGAGCAAACATCATGCGCCACGCACTGAGGTTCCGAACCCGTCAGTGACCATAGACGAAAGTAGTACTTTGGCTGGAAACGCTAGCTTAATTATACATCACATTCCCATCTTATAGCGACCAAGGTATGCCTTGAAAGGGGGACAATGCTTTGTTCTTGCTAAAGGCAAGGTGCTTCTCAAAAGGCCTTGAGCTATACGGTGTGACTTTTCTACTGCGATAAGACTGCACTATACCCACGTATACAGCGCACTTTGTGGGTGCAAAGATTTGGGGTTTGCCTGGAAATTTAGTACCTTGAAGAAGACAAGGTAGAGAGAGCCAAACTCGGCCTTCTTTGGCCAGTCTGGGTACAATTTTGACTCTGAGTTCGTCAAACAAGTGCCAAAGTTAGGCTTTACTGCTAAAGTAGTTCGACTGTCCCCTGGCATCTTTGGGATCTGAATCGCCAAACAAGTGGCAGAGTTAAGCTTCGATTCTGATATTTCGGTTTTCGTAGACGCGGAACTTTGGGCCTAAATTGCTAAATAAGTGGCAGACTTGGGATTTCCTACCAGTTTTTCGGTTCATGTACATGGCACCGGGCATCTTTGGCTTAAATCTGGCACTTTGGTAATTATGTGGTGAGCGAGAAAAGGCGTAGGAACGCTAAAGAGGAGAACTTTGGCAATAACTAATGCCTTGCAGCAAGACCATGTCTCGCCAAAGTTAAGCCCGTAGTGCTTGTGCCAAGATAGGCCTTTCTCTGACGTGCTACCTGAGTACCCTTTCGGAAAAGAGACTGTTTTACAACGAAGCATGTATATGGCTAGGGTTCCATGCCTTTTTCTTATCCGTTTGCAAAAACAAAAGTAAGAAATTGCGTGTAAAAGTGCTCCATTGTATGGAAATGCATATACGCCCCATCACCTAGATGAGCATTTTGATAAGGAAATACGTCGAAACCTGTGATAAAGTCGATACATCCGAGAACAATGGGCCTTCTCCCGCTATAGAGTTGGGTGACGTCACTGCTTTAGATGTAAAGCATTATATGTACAGAACTTAGGCAAAGAATCTCACCAAGGTTGTAATGGAACCGATTAGTGTATATCATAGTAATCACAAAGCAATCATCACTACCACTTCATGATGATGTAAAAATACTGTAAGTAAACATTGCTTGTGTGTTTCTGGTGAGTGCTTGGTGAATCATTTATGGTGGTGCTCTACAGCTTCGCTGGCCAGCCACCTTCACAGAGTGGAATGGCTCAATATTTTTCCGTGAAGCCCAACGCATCATCGGTAGAGCTAAGATAACACACGAGCAAATGAAGAGGGTCGCTTTTGCATAAGGGTGAAAGCAGACCACATATTGCGCTCTGCGCGAGAAAGACTACCCCCCCTCTCCTTTCCGCACGTGCGTTTGACAGGCAACGTGCGGCGACCCGTCGTGGGCGTTACGGGAACTGCGCCCAAGATCAGCGTCGGTGGCGACACGTCATTCGCAGACGACATCGGGTAGTGTGCTCGTGCACGGGTCTGCAGGTCTTGTGATGGGACGTGCATGCTCACGTGCGTGCACGTCAAAGAGGTTTCTGGGCGTGTTTTGGGGGTGCCATGATGCGGGCCAAAACGTCCGTGGGTGGCTTCCCTCGCAAAAAAAGTCGCACGGGTCACGGGGGTTTGTTTGCGTATACACTACAGGAGTCACGGGATCGTTTTCCGGACGACCCAGTCGAAACGAACGCAGTAGTCCACCGTGTTTCTTTTGTGAGAGCGCAAACTGAAATAGAAAAAGTGTTACGGGTGTCCATTGCTCCTTGAGGCGCGTGCTGCAAACGCAACGTTACAAAAAAAAAAAACTGACGCCGCATTTAGTGGATTTTTTTCGGCAAACAAACGTTTGCTGCATGATATATCGCGGAAAACTTCAGTGTCGAATGGCAGACAAAAATAATTTACTCAGCATACTTCGCGGGCAAATAGTAGGGAGTTTTAGAATAACGTACGCAATTTTAGCGCACGCTAACGCTAGCGCTAAACTTAGCGCTTGCGTTAGCGCACGCTACGCAAGAGGTTTTAGAATAGCGTTTCTCCGTCGCGACGCAAAAGCCCAAGCATCTCGCGCTTGCAACGCCATCAAGGTATACAGTCACAATTTTTATTTCACACACGAAATGCTGTCACTTGAGAGAACAAGTTTGTCGCGGTCCAGAGTGACATTTTAGATTTGTTTAGAACGTCGAGAATGCGACGCGAGCGGTCGACCGGTCGTATCCGCTTGCGTCGCCTCGGCATGCGATGTCTCGTGTACTGACCTTCGCCGAGAAATGTTCGCGCGACGCAAGCATCAAGTTGCCGGTTATCATTGCACACTTTACTGTTCTTTTTTTGTTTTTTAACGAGTGAAATGTCGTCTAGTATTGAAAATAGCAGTCACGAGGATTTTGCCGACGTCGCGCTCATGCACGACGCCGCCAACGCGGCCGCAGCGATGGTCCTGGGAACCGCCATTTTTACTGCTCGTCTTGGCTTTAGCCAACTTCTGATTACGAATCCTCCTTGGAGGAGCGCAAAGACTCTTGGAGTACGAACGAAATTTCCGGAAAATAGCGTACGCTAAAATAGCGCACGCAAAGCGCAAACCGTGGTTAGCGTTCGGCGCATGCGCAGTGGCGACGACGCTATTTTTTGCGTACGCAGAGCTTGAGTGTACGCTATTAGTGAGTTTTAGTATTGCGTATACGTCGGAACGCAACCGTTGGGCGTTTGCGTTGCGTGTTTCACACTGAACGTGCAAGGAGCTTCAAACTGCGTCTTGAATTGGCGAATGGTGGCGACGCGCAAGCGCAGGCTAAAGCACGCAACGCTAACGTAAACGCACAACACTTGCGTTTGGTTTTATACGCCATACTAAAACTCTCTATTCTAAAGCTCCCTAGTATGTACTCTCAAAGAGGAAGCGCGTGGTTTGAATTTGTAGTTTCCCTTTGAAAGCATGGTGTTTCAAAACGCTTTGCTTAGACAATAATGTAAAGGAGTCCGTACCTAAGTAGACAACATCGAACACATCTTTTTATACAACTGGAATTTTAAATTTTCATTATAATATAGGGTTGATGCAGTACCTTTCCCTTTTGATTCCCTCTGGTTCCGTGATTGATTGAACGGAAGCGACAGTCAATCATTCTTTTCGGTCAAGACGATTTTAACGAATTGTTTACTATTTGCAGTCTACACCAATATGCACCAAAAATAAACCGATTTCCACCGCGCCTAACGGGATTTGTGCGCAGTGTTGGGAGCAACAGGCGCAAGTACGGACATTTCGAAAATTCGTTCCGTCCGTGAATGTTCGTGAACGCAAAAACATTTTCGTGAACTGCGCTGTCATGCGCGCGTGCCTGGTGCGTGCTATTGGTCAAAGAGGCTCTTGTAGTCATACTCGGATGCATAGGATATGTTCGCTGGCAAACACCAGTGTGGAATACGAATCGAATATTTCTGAGGAGAAAGCAACCACTTTATTTCACCTTAAGACGCAGCCTATATACGCCACGAGCCGATGGGACCAATCGAATGGCGTGAAAAGTGCAACGTCATGGTGTTCGTCAAGTGTCGTACGTGCGCTATCATCGCTGAATCAATCATTTACAGGAAAAAACCCAGTGACTTACGCTTTTCACGCCGTTTGACTGGTCCCATCAACTGGTAGCGTCAGTGGCGTCTGGACTTTTAATGTGAAACGAAGTATAGTAGCAAAGCGATGCTCCAACGTCGTAGTTTACACTTTCTCAACTTCAATAGGAGGGTGCCGCTTTTAAGGTTCAACTGCGTGTAATAAGAAAATTAATTAAGCGAGTAAAAGGTTTCGAGTGTTATAACTGGGAGACCTTTCGAAAACACACATACACCATAAAAAGTGCCGGCTGTTAGATAATCTGGAGGGGACCATATACAGTAACTTCGACCGTAAAACAGGCGCCTACCTTTCGGCGACGAATCTATACTCTTCCCTATTTTTGTTTCTCTCCATCTTTGTTCTTCTCCCTCTCATCCTTTTCGTCGTCTCCGTACCGTAGTCTCCTGCGCGGCACATCCAGGGATTGGAATTTCGGATCGATCCCCAGATGGGGAAGTGAGGGAGGGTAAATAGGGAACGTGTAGACGAAGGGCAAGACGGAGGGGAACCAAAACAACGTGCCGCAGCTAGAAGAGAGAGGGAAGCAGAAAGGGAGAGAGAGGACGGAGAGCTGAAAATGTAGAAGCTTGGCGGAGAGGTTAAAACACAAAAATCGGCGCAGGACGGAGAGAGGAAGAGGATGAAGAGAGTAAGACTGGCAATGGAGTTCGCGCAAACACTGGGGTTGAAAGAAGGGGAAGGAGTGCGACGAGAAAAAAGTGAAAAAGAGGCTGCGTCAAGGTTTGTGTGCGGGGAGGAGGTTCTAGACGAAGGTTTCGGAGGATCGAGAGGAAAAGACGCTGCGAAGAATGCGGGAGAAAATCGAAGGTTAGAAAGACAAGAAACAACGCTGGCAGAAAATAATGGAAGATGTAGGAAGGACGGAAGGGACAGTCGAAACTTGGCTCGCCTGGAATAGTTTAAGAAATATAGAAAGCAAAAAAAGAAGGAGCCGTTAGGTGGAAAGGAAAGGAAGCGAGAGAGATACGCTAAAATAGAAACAAGGCGAAAAAATGAGGCAGAGGAAGAGGAGAACGTAAAAGATGGAGGAAGAAGAAAAGTGCATCGGAGTCTGGACTTGGTCCCGCGATAAAATGATCACAAAAATGATGCGGGAGAGGCTGGGGATGAAAACGTGAAAGACGAGATGGAGGGAGAGGATGGGGGGATGGAGAAGGGACCGTGGCGTGTGCCGTGCGCGAGCTCCAGCGTTCTCGCCGGGCCGGGGGTCCTCCATTTTGCGTCGCTTCTATTCGGATCCGGACGTGCCCGACGCTTCCTCTTCCCCTCGCGTGTCTGTCCGCTCCTGCGGGTGCCACGCCCACCGATGCTCTTTTCTCTTCCCTTCTTCTCTCTATCCGTCTCTCCCTCTCGTGATCTGTACGGGAAGATGGAGAGCAATTCAGTTCCTTCCACCAGTCCTCTCTTTGTTCTACCCTTTCTTCTCTTTCTCTCCTTCGTTTCTGTTTCCTCCTCTCCCTCTGACAGTCACCGCTACTCTTGCGTTCTCCATCTTTTGGCAGCGACGGGCCACGCCCCTGCTTTTGTGCCGCGCCACTCGAGAGAGCGGCGGGTGTAGGCTGTGCTGCTCTGCGTGTGTATGTTTGTGCGAGCTTCCGCACTCGCGTGTGGAGTGTGCGTGTATGCGCTTGTGGTTTTGTGTATCTGTTCGCGAGTTACTATCGATGTGTGCTTGTCTGTACGCGTTGTGTATAGGTGTATGCGTTGTATATATTTATATTATATTTTATTCGTATGATAGGAATCATGTTTCGTTCAGGAAACATACCGGAACTTATATTAACCATCTAAGAAGCATATAGGTTCCTGTACAATCTTATATGACCTCATATGCTTATCGGACACATCCATACAATTTTTTTTTACTACGGTAGATGGACATTTCCAACCTCTCATACCCTTTTTGCGAACTGTACGGCTCACTCTACATGAACAAAAAAAAATATGAAGAGAAACATTAATATAAAAGCCGTTCACAGGAGAATATAATCTCGAAAGTGTATTATTAAGTGTACTACACATTGCAAGGATACAAACAACGACCGAAAACATCGTGCGCTAAACCAACATGATAACGTCATCATCCTATTTCAACACGCCATAGTGAAAATAATATTTTTAGGTGTATCTGAATAACGGCGCAGGAACTCCTTATTATCTTTTCAACGACTAAGTAGCTTGTTTAGAATTTGACCTCCCGTTGACTTTGACGCTTCTGACAGAAAGCCGACTTCAAACAGTGTTACGTTTCCTCCACTTTCCACTGACCCCGAAGCTTTCTGCATACAACAAAGCCGCCAGTCGACGTCATAGATTTCTTGCTCCCGCGCTTCCAGTGGAGAAACAAAACAAAAGTAAGGAAGGCAAACACGATCGCGCGTCATTAAACCATTCAACATTCTCACGTTTCGGAACAAAGGGTAGCGCGACCCAGTTTTGTCGGATACCTTCTTTGACACGCCGGTCGTCGGGAGAGAGACAAACGTCTCTATAACGATGTTTAATGTTCGGAGAGTGAGGATGCGATTATCGGATTAGCCCCTAGCAGCACCCCGCTTCTCGCCCGACCTGCCACCAGCCCACCCGCGCGCTAATCCCTCGTGCAAATTTCTCTTCAAGTCCCGTCTCACTTCGCCCTCGATTCCCCCGTCGCAATTCCCGAGCCGGACTTAATCCGCTAATCTCAGTTGTCCTCCAGGGATTTGGAGGGGAAGCCGTGATGTCTCTTTTTTTGTCGCGCGAGCGAGTCGACCGTGATTTTCGGGGACGGCGGTCGGTGCGTAGTCACGGCGTGTTCTGCTCTCTCTCGAACAGAACAGCTCCGAGAGGTGACGTTTTGCTGCGGGAGCTGTCCTTTCCGAGCGTGATCCGACGTCCCGCGAGTGTTTTTGTTCGCTCGGCGGGGCAGGCTAATTATTCTTAAAATTTCTATATTTATCGAAAATAGGATGCCTCATGCTTTACTACAAGCAGCAAACGTAACACTTATTTGATACGCTTTTCGGGCACTTTAGTGGGCGGCCAAATACGTCTTACACATTCCAGTACAGGCACAGCCGCCGGAGCTTTAGTGTTTTATGTGCAGGAGTGTATCCAAGCAACCATGAAATGTTTTTTTACAGCGGAGCTATTAAGGGCTAGTTTCAGGATCGTGCCGGTACCGAACAATGCCGCAACACTTGGTTGCTGCCATCGCTCATAGATGGCGGTAGCTGTCCAGAGTGCTGTGTTTGCCGGTTGTCTGCTTGCCGCCGTCGCTCATAGATCGCGGCAACCTTTCCAGCCTCGGCAACCAGACAACTGGTTGCTGCTGTCGCTCATAGATGGTGGCAACATTTCTTCGGAGGAAGAAGAGCGGGAACGGAACGAGCGGCGATGTCGCAGCAGCAGCGCGAATGGTTCCGCAACCGCCGCGAGGCCGCTATCGCCTAAAGTTCCACTGCGTCGAGCGCTTCAGATTCCCTTGCGAAAGAAGAGCAGATCGCTCGCCTGGAAAGCCACCGCCGAGAACAGAAGCTACAGCTCCGCTGCTCTTCCTTATTCACCAGAGTGGAATGGCTGAAACTTTTTTGTTTCTCAATTTTGCTAAATACTGTTTAGATCAAATCACTAAAGTCCATGTTGTAAACTAAAACTTCCGTTAAGCTTTCTGTTCATCGCTCTAATTGTTAAAAATATTACGCACGAAGGAAAGATTGAGAGGTATAAGCCTCCTGAATGACGTGATTTTTCGCCTCTTCGTGCCGACAGAGTTTATCAGGGTCACGCGCATGATTCAGCTAGCTATGTTCAGAGCACACACTCTGCTTCATTTAGCGTTAGATTTTATTGCACCCCGATGACATCAGTCTGTTCCTCAGCGACGCGGATGCGGATGACGTAATAACCAAAAGAAGTTTGATGTAACCCAAAGAAGTTTGATATTGTATAGGTTCTTTTCGTGGTCGCAATAAAATGGTCTATATATTAATTAAACAAAATAAAGGCAATTTTATTTAAATCATTCTAACAAGCATGTTCAACAACCAAACCCTCCATTTCCAATTCATTCCGATCGAATTAGTAAACGAACATAAAGCATTAGGTGTTACATTTTTGGAAAATCTACCGTGGGATCAACACATAAACCAGGTCGTCAGCATATTATGTAAAATTG
>JAZHYW010033447.1:0-20624 GCA_037355805.1 Ixodes ricinus
CCCCCCCCCGCCCCCCGAGGCCCCGAGACCGCAAAGCTAAAAGTCATGACCGCGACGCGAGGTCTCGCAGCGATAATGGAAATAATAAATACAGTTTCATTTTGCACGCGCTCTCGTGCTAATGAAACGCTTACAGGTATTATAGGGTCACATTCAGCTAATTTATGGACACGAAAGTCAAATGTCAATTTTCATTCCAGTATCCCTTTAAAGACATGCGGGTAGCGCCTGGCGGTAAAATATTTGAAGCAGTGTCAAAGCGCCATCGGCACCTCGTCGGCTCCCCGATGCCCAGCGACCCCCAGACATCGTCCGTGACGACCCCCCCCCCCCCCCCATTTGCACACCTCTGGTTTAGAGAACGTGAAGGCTCAGTTTGGAGAAATGCGGTCTGTACGCGGCGGCAAGCGTAGGCTTCCAAACAGACCTGTGTGGTCACCCCTCGGTATCGCTCCGGGAAAATATAGATATAATATCAAGCTCGAGCGTGCACTCACCAAGCGGTTCACCGCTAACGATTCGGCAAGCAACAGCATGCCGGCGGCCGCCATTTTCTCTAAACAGAGTTTCCGAGGCAATTCGGTAAGATGTTGTCGCTGAAGCGAGCCTATAAACCGCAAGCTTTGAAATGGAAAGTAATGCAATCAGACAATCGTTGGCATACGGTACACAGCGGCGCTGAAGCCAGTCCGTCCACGCAGATTTCCGGAAGCTCGACGGTCTGCCAGTCAGCGGCACGCTGTGGCAACAGGGAAACGCCGTCGCCGTCACAACATTACGAATTCACTTGCCAGGAACACTACATTGTAGACCGCCTCCCGACGGCGAGCGACGCGCTTCTAGAACTTACGGCGGGGTCAGAGTGCGAGGGAGCTTGCTGAGCAGAAGCCTTTCGCCAGCACCTCCTCTCTGCACTTCCCCCCTCGGCGCGTGGTGCGGTGCCGTGCACGGGTGGACAGCCATGAGTGAGAGTCCGGCGGTGAGGGAGACGACACGTTGAGAGTTTACCCAACACGTTTACCCCCTCCCCGCGACTCCTTCGTCGTAAGGATGCTTCGTGTGATTTCTCTCTTCTTCGTCTGGCGCCTTCTCTTGCTGTCTCGGCGCAGTCCGGCCGTGGCCGGCGCAAGCCAGCGTCGTGTAGCGCTGGGTTTGGCGTAGACTAGGTGGCGTTGGCTCGGCGTGCCCGGGCACAGCTCTTCCTTGAGTGCTCCCGCACTTTCGCGCTTGTCTTTTCCGCCGGTGCGCGATGACTTTGCGCGAGCCAAGCCAGTTTTGCGACTCTGCACCAGACACGTTCGTGATGGAAGAGTGGTGACCTCATGCGTCTACACTTCTTTGCCACTTACGAACCAGTCAAGCCGGGGGATTGCCGCCATAAGCGGCACCCCCCCCCCTCGTGACTGAGACTCCTGGTACCCGGGGCCCACGGCCCCCGGCCCCCGGTTACTACGCCACTGCTTCTGGCACCCGTATCAAGGAGATTCCGGGTTCGTCATAACCGTGCGGTCTGAGGGAGCTCGTGCGGCTCGTCGATAGTTTCGGTGTGTCGCGCTCCAGTACGCCATGCGCCGTTTAGTTGCTGCACTCAGAGTATGAAACGTGGAACGTCGGAGTAGGAGTAAACGAGGGCGGAATTAACGCGCCAAGTGAACACCACCTCAGCGGAGATACGAGCGCAGCCGATCGTAAAACACCTGCAGGAAGCAGGCCGTCGCGCACGTTTCTGTAGTCCGCTACACATTTTGCGCGGACGTAGACTGGTAGAGGTACATCCAACGTGTCATTTGGTTAACTCCCACAGACTTCATGCAAGAGCTAAGCCTACTCTCCAGAAATATATAGGGTGTCCCAAGTCACCATGCTCGATCTAAAACGGACCGTAAAAATCGAGGCCTGCACGTAGGAACATAAGCTTTTAGTGAAAGGTGTATTTCACAGGTCGGTTTCTTCTCGTGAAATTTCAAAGCGTAGCTTCCTTTTGTGCAAAATGTTAAATACGACATGTAGACCTTAGATGGTTGCCTAATCGGTTTATTCCGATGGAGCCACCGACTGAGCCTGGCGCAACGTTCCTAGCCTGGCGTTTGTCTGCTCGTGCCCCGCGGCTCTCAAGCGCTCGGTGCGAGCGCAGCCTATGGTCACGAGCCGATGGGCGCCAGCTTGCCAGCCGCTACATAACACCTCCTCCAACTAGTCGTGGCCCCCGTATCGTTGCGGTTGTCGTCGCGCTCGAGTGCCCCTCCGGGTACCAGTGAAAGGGCCAGCGTCTGCCGTCGAAGAAGCTGACGCATGGTTCGCGAGGAAGCACCGCCGGCCTGCTACTGTCTCGCTGGGGTGATGCGTCTAGTCGAGCTGGAGTATCTTTGCCAGGAGACGGTGCCCGTGGTGGAGTTGGGCTCTGGTCAATCTTGAGGTCCCACACAGGAGACGGAGTCTTCGCGTCTTGTTGAGTGTTGGCTGTTGTCCATCGCTGACGTATGTGGTTGGTATGCCGGCGTACCGAACCTTCATCTGTGTTCACCATCCATGAACGGAGGCCCATCTGACGTTCAATTACGCCAGGCACCCAGCCTTTGCCGTGTGGAAACTGCTTAGTCCAGACCGACTGTCCCACGCTCAGTGCCCGTGCGTTAGTGACGAGTTCCGTGCTGGCTGGCTCTTCAGAAAGTACAGTTTTTAATCGTTCCATAGCTGATGGAAGTTCCCTGCCGTAAAGCAACCACGCTGGCGTTTTTCCTGTTAAAACGTGAATGGTAGTGTGCTGTTTGAATAAAAACTTGGCCAGCGCACAATTCAGCTCTTCCTTTCCCTTCTTAGCGAGTGAAACTTTTAGCTCCTGTACCATGCGCTCCGCCTGGCCATTAGTCGCGGGATGGTACGATGCACTAGTTACAGCGATGATCCCGTTGTTTCGATAAAATGTTTTCATCTCCTCGGAAACTAGCGCCGCGCCACTGTCCGACAGAATCTTCCTTGGTAGACCAAACGTTGCAAAAATGGTCCGTAATTCTTTAATGATGGCGGCAGATGTCATGTTGCGGACCACGCGCACTTCCAGCCGCTTGGTGAACGCGTCCACCACAACCAGAAAAACATGACCCTCGACAGGACCTGCAAAGTCCAGGTGAACAGTGTCCCACGGCCGATCGATTGGCCTATTCCACACAGGGATAGGTTCCTTCGCAGGTGACTTCCGGTGTATCTGGCAGGTGCTACATGCAGCGACCCATGCTTGAATATCGGCGTCGATCCCGGGCCACCAAACGTAGCTGCGAGCGCAAGCTTTCATCACGACAATTCCGCGATGTCCCGAGTGAATTAGAGCCATCGTCTCTCTTCTCAAGTTGTTAGGAATCACGACCCGTGTCCCCCAGCTTACGCATCCTCTGTGTGTCGACAACTCTGCCGCTTTACTTCTGTACGGCGAGTACTCTGGGGTCTGATACCGATGAAGAGTGCCTTCTTGTACTGCCTGGTATACGGTTACCAGGACGGCGTCACGTGCTGTCTCCCTGGCTACTTGGCCTGCGCAGAGCGGTGGGCGGGTCAAAGCCTCAAACATCAGGATCTCTTCTGGTACTTCTGGCTCCTCCTCCGCATTGGACATGGGAAGTCGGCTTAGAGCGTCCGCATTCTGATGGCGGTTTCCTGGCCTGTACCTCAGCTCATACTTATAGGCGGCCAATTTTAAGCACCATCTGGTCATCCGCGGTGACAACACTTGTGGAACGGGCTTGTCAGCTCCTAGGATGCCAAGAAGAGGTTGATGATCTGTGTAGATTATCATGCTTCGCCCCGCGACATACTGATGAAAATGATTGACTCTATGCACAATGGCTAGGCACTCTTGGTCAAGTTGTGAGTAGTTGCGCTCAGCGGTTCATAGTGTCCTGGAAGCAAACGCAATCGGAGCCTCTCGGCCGTCCGGGTCCAACTGTGCTAGTACAGCCCCACAACGTAAGGCGAAGCGTCGCAGGACAACAGCAGTGGTTTTCATTCGTCATAGTGTGCCAGTACTGTATACTGCACCACCAGATCCTTCAACTTCTGGAAAGCCTCGCGGTGGTTTTCCTCCCACCGCCACTCTGTCTTCCGTTCCAGTAGGTGATAGACTTTCGCAATCGTTGCTCGATTTTGTAGAAATCTGTCATAAAACGCTAACAATCCCAGAAAGGACTGCAGCTCTGTCTTGTTCATGGCTCGGGCACCTGTACTACGGCCTGAATCTTGTCCTGCGTGGGATGTATGCCGTCCGCATTGAAGATGTGGCCAAGAAATTTTACTTCACTCACCCCGAAGCGTCACTTGGTTTCCTTTAGTCTTAGTCCTGCCTCTTCTAGTCTCGTCAGTACTAAGATCTAGTCGATAGTTATGTTCTTCCGCCGTCTCCCCGCTGATGATAATGTCGTCTAGGTACGCACTGACTCCTGAGATGCCTGCTACTGTTGTGTCCATGATTTTCTTGAAGATTGCAGGAGCTGCCGCCACACCGTATGGAAGTCTCTTCACTTGATACAGGCCCTTGATGGTGTTGATTGACAGAACCTCGGCCGTGTCGTCTGTCACCCGCACCTGTTGATAAGCCTGCGCAAGGTCCAGCGTTGAGAAGACTGTGCCACCGCGGAGGTTAGACAAGGCTTCAGTGGGTGTCGGCAGCGGACAAGCCACCGGTTTCGCTGCATTGTTCACCGTGCTGCGGTAGTCCCCGCAGAGCCTCACCGAACCATCCGTATTTCTAACTACCACCACGGATGTGGCCCATGTTGAATGTTGGACCTGCTCCAGGATGCCCTGCTTTTGCAGTGCCATCAGTTCGCGTTCCACGACAGCACGCAGGGCGAAAGGTACCTGGCGTGCCTTCAGGAATCTTGGCGTTGCTGACTCCTTCATTTCTAACTGGACAGGTGGGCCGTTGTACCCTGTGATATCGGACTTGAACACCACTTTGTGTGCACTGAGAACCTTCTGGACTTCTTTGTCTGGCGAAAGATGGTGTATCCCGCTGACCTGGATCTTTAGCGCTGGAAACCGATTTCTGCCTATCAAGTTGCACCCTGTTCCACTTGTTACAACCAGCGGTAGAACGTAGTTTTTGGACTTATGTCTCACGCGCACCTCAGCTGAACCAAGGAAACTCAAGCCTTCGCCGGTTCATGTCCGAAGTGTGACGTTCTCTTTCCGCAGGTGCGGAGGTCTGGTCGGCCACACCTTCAGGTATGTGGCCTCACTGATTACCGTAAATGCTGCTCCTGAGTCTACCTCGAATTCTAGTAACTTTACCTCGACCTTGAGAGTCACCAGGTACTTGGGAACGAAACTGGTTGCAAGTTGTGCGTTCAGCTCTTGCATGTCCCACCCGTAGCTTTTTAACAGAAGTTCCACTTTGTGATTCTAGGGCGTCCTCTTCTGCGCCGCAGTCCATCTGATGGTTTGAGTGACGTGTGCCAGTCCTCATCTTGTTTTGACAAGCTTTTTCGATGCGTTCTATTTCTTTACAGAAACGGCACGCTATCTTGCTGGATGGGCAACTGTCTTGCCTGTGCCGTCCATGGGAGCTGTAACATCGTACATCTGGTTGCGTTTGATCCCGATCCGAGGTCTGTTTCGTATCCTGTGGTTGTGTGACCCTATGCAGTTCCGTCTTGGGAATTTTAAGCTCCTGCTGCTGTTTTACAGCACTTTCCAGTTTTGTTGCCATGTCGTATGCTTGCTTAAACGTGAGCGTTTGCTCTGCCAAAAGCCGTTGCTGCAGACGCTCATCTTGCACACCGCACACCAAACGGTCTCTCAGCATTACATCCAGCGGCAGCATGGTTGGATTCAATGTCAAAGGGGCGGCGGCCGCTCGTCCTTCAGCGCTAGTTGGAGCGGTCGATGCTCCGGCGCTAGTTGTGGCCACCGAGAGAGGTGTCAGAACGCCGAAATTACAGTTGGCGGCTAATTTCTTCAATTCCGCCACACAGGTAGCGATGGACTCGCCTGGCTGTTGGTCGCGGCGTTGGAATTCGCTTCGGCTAAATAGTTCCGAAGGCCGTGGATCGTAATGTTGTTGGAGCATCGACATGATGCTTTCAAAGGCAATAAGCTTCGCCAGGCTTCCTCGGGGCCGTTAGCGCTTGCACAGTCTCGTAGGTTTCCGCGCCACGATGGGTCAGCAGCAGGGCTCTCTTCTTCCCGTGGTCCGTTATGTCGTTTGCCTGGAAGAAGAATTCCAACCGCTCCGCCCAGGCCGACCATCCTGTCCCTTGGAATTCTTCGAGTTTGCCTTGTGTCGTAGTCACCCTTGAACCGCTGTTGGAGTTCTCGTCCGCCCTCGTCGCCAATGTTAACACACGAGATGTAGACCTTAGATGGTTGCCTAATCGGTTTATTCCGATGGAGCCTCCGACTGAGCCTGGCGCAACGTTCCTATAGCCTGGCGTCTGTCTGCTCGTGCCCCGCGTCTCTCAAGCGCTCGGCGCGAGCGCAGCCGATGGTCACGAGCCGATGGGCGCCAGCTCGCCAGCCGCTACATAACACAAAGTAGGGCCAAAAAACTTGCCAGGGTTAACGGCGGACGGCGACGCAGACGATCAAGTCGAGCTGCGGGGCGCGTTTGGCGTTCGTATTGATAGATGGCGTCGGGAGCAGCGACAGAAGGTGTAGCCGACAAGCGAAAGAAAGCAGACGACACGCAGCGTTGCCAGCAAAAGCAACGTCGTTATGCAAAAGCATTTTCTTTTTTTACTTTGCTTTTATTGTTTGCATTTATGTTTTAACCAATGGTAGATTACAAAAAGAGTATGTTCATTTTAATAAAGCACGGTGGTCGCATGCAAGCAGTCTCGATTAGGGTGCCTCGATGTACGTCTGTCATGGTGAAGACACCTATAGTTGTATTGAAAACTGCCTGCGCGTGCCAAATGGGCCTTAAAATGGTGCCAAAGCACCGGGCAGAGCTAAGCGCTCGCTCCGAACGATATCCAAGCGCGTGCATTCTGGGGCCAGAAATGGCCGAGATGCCGCCGCCCTAGGACAGACGTGGCGAAAGTGCACGAAGGCTCCTAGTCTCGATCAGAGCCGTTTATTGGGAGAGTTTGGCCATACATTGGTTTGAATAGGCGAGTATTTCGGGGCCCACCACAGGCCGCGAAACAGCCCCTAGCGGTGGTCGTGAGCTCTAAATATGTGACACGACTAATTCAAGCCGTTTTAGCGTCGCTAGAGTGAAAAGGTTTAGCTCTCGGTGACTCAAAACTTGGCGCATGTGAGGTTTTCGTCACGCCAATATTGAAGTGTAGAATAAACGAACGTGCGCTCCAAACCAGGGCCGATTTGCTATAGCAAAGCGCACATGAAGGCACCTCAATTGACCCCGTAAGTGATGACGTCACAACATGGCGTTTGGGTCCAAACAAACCGTTGCTAGGGACGTTGCTATGGACTAATGCATGGAGACTCCACATGAGGCTAGATTTTTGCTTACAAGCAAGTAAATAATTTTTTGTAAGCAACCTAACTTCTTGATATCTAATTATGAAGATGTTCTTGTCGTCTCAGTGTCATATTGCAACGATGAAAGCCATTTCTGAAGTCTTACACTCCGCTTTGCTTTGGTAGCAGACGACACGATAGATTTGCTGGCCTCTGTTGCAGCGGGCGTCTTCATTGAAATGCGTCGGTAAACAAGCGACAAAACAAGTGGATTGCCGTGGCCGTAGAGGCCTCCGCAATGTGCGTTTTTTTCCTGTGAACAACCCAGCTTAGTTACGAGGGGTGAAAATGCAGTAAAATCAAACCACGTCACGCAGATCAGTTACGACGACGACCTGAAGTGCATTACCGGCGTAGTGCAGGCCACCATGAGAAACAAATCGTACGCCGTCGAGGTAAGTCGTTTGTTATTATTATTTTATTATTGTGGTTGTCAGGTTATTAAAGAATTGCATGTCTATCGCGATTTCGCAGTATTTTGCTTTTTTTTCCCCTTGGTATACATCAAATTCCGTGGATGTGCTCTTTTGGTGAAGATCTTCATCGAACCCGCGATGCGAGTACAGTCTGTAATAGACTCACCTTATGTTTTTTATCCAGTTCTTTCGCGCTTTGGGGTCTTGCGGAAATCTGAAGAAACTGCAAGAATCTCTCCACGCGATGGTTACAACCAGGTATACGAAGCACCCTCGCATAGCGCGAGTCCGCAAACAAAATTTGGGATCTCAACCGTTCGCCTGAAGTGCTTTTCTCGCGGGTGCAATGCGATCTTTTAGCAGACTATCATCTCGATCGACGCCCGGACTTTCGATAAACCATATTTTGCATCGCACCCCACTATGAAATCTTAAGAGTGTATGAAACTCATTATATTTCAAACAAATGCGATGTCAGAATATCGTCTTTATTCACACGATGCAAACGACGGCCCCACTTGGCCGGCTGGCGTGCGGCAGACGGCATACTTCTTGCATTCGTCGTCTGCTGCAGGCATCTTGAGGACCGGAAGTTGCAGTCGTAAATATTTCAGAAACGAGCGATTACCGGCACACTTCTGTCGAAACATATATGACATTCAAGCTTTCTATATCTGTGATTTTTAGAAGTTTAAATCCTACTCCTGATTTTTGAATGGTCGGGTTTTCGTAGCGAAACCGAGCCACATGTATTCGTCCATAACAACGACCCTAGCAACGGTTTGTTTGGACCCATGACGTCACACTTACGGGAGTCAATTTGCTAGAAACAGCCCGTTTCAGCTGCAGACGGGGAGAGAAAGCACTGCAAAAGCCAGCGCACGAGCCGAGCGGGACTCCGCGTCTCAAGACGCTCGCGCGCCCCGCCCTTTGCACTGCTTTTCTTTCAGCCGATCTCAGCGCTGTTCTGGCAAGCCGGCCCAGAGACAAACATGTCACCGATACTCCGTCTCAGGTTTACGCGCCTGTGCGCTTTGTTTTTACTAGCTGCAAAATGTCGTTTGCAATATTGTGACGTTGCGGTCTCCTGATTGGTCGACGCTGTGTCTTACCTTTTGGTTTACGCTCTAACCGCGGGGGAGTTCGCGGCGCTGGCGGCGGCCTTCGCTCCACCCATTGTCCAAAATCTCCTAATATACGGCTCTGTCTGTCTATGCTAGAAAAAGCGGTGGAGAAACTGCATCGTGACGTCGCCGGTGGGAGGAGCCTAATCTCCATCGCCAACAAACTACATCGGAAGAGAACTGCACCGTGACGTGTCCGGTGACGTCGCCGAACAGTGGCGATTGAGTTGAAACTACATCGTTTTTTTTTCCTACAGGGAATTTCGGAGAATCGCCGAGTGGGCTATACTTCGTTTCAGCTTCGGTCCAGATGCAGCCAAAACTACAAGCGCGAGCTCCGGCTTTCGGAGCATCTCTGCCAAGCAGCGCGCTCGCGCAGTGCAAGCACTGTTCTGGGCCACATGCTCGCGCTCGTAGCATCGGCTGCGTCTGGACCAAAGCTGGAAACGAAGTATTAGCCGCGAGATGTCTCGGTGGCGCCCTCGTTCGATTACCTTTCGTGACGTCATTACCTTGTGAGCAACAAGTCTGCTGGTGTCTTGTCATGTGCATGGTGGAAGCCTGAAATCATAGCGCTCTCAGCCAACACTGCAACACCGTCAAGATTGAAGTTCTTCCATTCCTCTTATTTCCGTCGTTGAGACATCCTTTGCTGACGTCATAGTCAGCATTCGGCCACGTGTGGTGGGCCGACCACAGTCGACGCTTTCGATCGCTCACGCCGCCAATAGGCACACACCAGCTCGGAGCACTGGAGCGAAAGCTCGTGCTGCATAACCCAGGGGATCCTGGGTTCAATCCTCGCCTCTGCCCGTTTCGATCTACATGAGGATCGTACCGGCGTGTGGTCGTTTTTTTTAATTATCACTACTGCGTGACGCACGTTAAAGACTTCAGGCTAGCAGTCGTACTGCACTGGCTAAATTGCTTATCTACAGTGGGTAACAATGTCGCCATGTTCAGGCAGACTAACCTCCTGCGTATAAGCAACTAACGACAAATTTTACTTTTAGACTTTGTTGGACTGCATTAGTGCAATTTCTGTGCTGCACGAGAAATAAAAAATGTTTCTTGGGGGTTCAATTCTTTGTTGAAGTAGGAAGCAAAAAGAAGAAAAGAGATATTTCCTTCAAGTTGGGTTTGTAGCACGGTGGAAGAAATACATTTAGGTGATGACTCTCTGTCTCGCGTGGCGACCACATTATGTTCGCGCACAAAGCGGGCTTCACTCACACGAGGATAGATGGCGCTCAAGTATAGGGGCTTGTGAATGTTGTATAGAGGGCTTGTGAAGGAAATTATGCATTCTTTACTCGGTCCCTGTGTAGTGTGTAGTGGAAGGATGGATTTATGTTGGCGCACTGGCACTGATTGCCTTCCCGTGCATTTTCTGTTTCTTTTAACGAGAACATTCCGATGGTGACTCAACGTGGCAAAAATACTCGTATAAATATATAAACTTCCCGGCATAATCTACTGGGCCTTCAATAATTTAGAGTAATTTAGAGTAAACAGCAGTCGTGCTCGCATGTTTTGTTAAACAGCATCTTTGGTTACGGTTCCATAAATCGTTTATACACATTGCGTGGTTTATAGAAAATCGGGTGATTCTTTTCAACCTGCTCCCGCCTTCTATTGAAAAAAAAATTTAATAATGTACATAGTGGGGTTTAAATAATTCTTTAGATGCTCATAAAGGTTATAGCATTACAAATGGTAGTGAAGCAACTGGGCAATTGTTTCTTCTGTGTTCAACGCATGGAAAACGTTATTGTGCATGTGTCAAGAACACTGTCGATTGTGTCCCAGTAGACAGTCTGGTGGCCTTTATTTTCCATGAAGAATTGTTCCGGCTTTCTTCAGTATGTGAGGGCGCTCAAACGAACTGGTGTACATTGCACATGGTTAAAAAAAAAAAAACGAGACTGCGGGTAAACGACACAACACTAAAAAGTCTCTAAAAGAGACTTTTAGTGTTGTGTCGTAGAGAACTTTTAATGTTGTGTCTTTTAGAGACTCCATATATCTCGACGACAAATTGATTGCTGACGAGCGCATGAGGTCCGAATGACGAAGTTCTCGTGTCCAATTGTGTGAGCTGGGGTCGCCTGACGTCATTCTGGCATCGCTGGCGTGCTTTGGGTACCGCGGATGTATCACAGTGAAAAGGCGGAGAGATTTCGAAGGAAAGGAGGTACGAAATAGTCCCCTACGTTTTCAAATTTTCGTACCGAAAAGCCTATGCTTTTGACTTTCTACCCTCTTTCTGGCCCACTAAACGATACGCGATTAGTAAAACCCCCATCTGAAATCCTTTATCCAAGCCCGAAATTGGTTGCATGACGATGGCGTAACCAAAAACATTTTTTTGGGGGGGGGGGCGGGGGTCTGAGTGTAGTTGGGATGCCCATTACCTGGGGTGCGGAGAGGGGGAGAGGGGGTGTAAAAAGCGAAAGCCGTTTACAACTCCCTGGAACACCGAATTAGAGCGCAGCTCTTGAGGAGGAGGAGGGGAGGGTACCCTATTGAAAAAACCAGCTTAAGCTGGTCCCAGCTTCAAGCTGGGTTATTGCCCCAGCATGCCCAGCTTGGCATGGTGGTCATGGTGGTTGATCTGGTCATACTGGTCATGGTGGTTGATCTGGTTATACTGGTCATGCTGGTTGATCTGGTCCCAGCTTCAATCTGGGTTATTGCCCCAGCATGCCCAGTTTGGCATGGTGGTCATGATGGTTGATCTGGTCCCAGCTTCAAGCTGGGTGATTGCCCCAACATCCCCAGTTTGGCATGCTGGTCATGATGGTTAAACTGGTCATGCGGCTGGACTTCCCAACCAGTTTAACCTGTTTAAATTAATACACAATATAAACAAGCCAAGCTCTTCAGAAAAGCCAACTCGGCATCCAATTTATTATTTTCGTACTTGCGGTCGCCACACATGAGCTCAGATGCTACATACCCTCGGCGATGACACAGTACTAACCGACGCACAGACAGTGGTTCTCGGTGCAAAGCCAACAATGTTAATAAAACCAGATTGCTTATCTTTCAACACGAAAAATACTAGACACACGCCAAAAACTGGCAATAGCAAAAGAAAATACTACACGGATGAGAGAAGCGAACCTGGGTCCCGCCAGTGATGGGGGCGAAGCCGCAACTTGCGTGGTCGGCAGAGGCGAGGAAATCCGTGTGGCTTCGATGGCATTGGCGATACTCCTTGGCACCACCGTCATTCACGAGCACACACACGTTCGAAGACACGAAGCGACGCCTCAGTCGGGACGTCCGACATCTTCCCGCACTGAACGGACTGCCGCTCGCTGTCTCCTCAAATCCCGCTTCGCTTGCACCGTCGTTCAAGTAGTCTCCCAACAACGCGCACACAGCCGTCCCTTCGAAAATCTGCCGAAGATAGCCAAACGCGTCTCAAATTCTCCGTTTCTACCACTCTCTCTCTCTCTTTTCTCGCACACAAAGGTAGCTTGCAGCGCGCCTGACGCGCCCGGTCGTCTACCAAAAAAAAGAGGACAAAGAACAGGACGTGGCCTCGTTCCAGCCTAAGCCGACCTTGGCGCGCGCGCTCCCAGCAATGTCAGTTCGGCTATCTCTAGCCGACCTTGGCGTGCGCACTCCCAGCAAGACCAGCTTGACCACCACGATTATTAGTTCGACCAGATTCACCAGCTTGTCTCCCAGCATGACCAGCTTGTCTCCCAGCTTGACCACATTGGCTCCATGGAAAACCAGTTTGACCAGTTAGGACCAGACTGGCTCCCAGCTACACCAGATTGAATCTAAAACCAGATTCTAGTTAGACCATGTTGGTTTTCACTTAAACCAGACTGACCAGCTTAAATTCTAGCTTGCCCAGCTTAAACCAGCTTGATTGCCAGTTAAACCAGTTTGACTACCACATTGACCACATTGACCAGCTTAGTTACCAGCTTGGCCAGTTTGATTTTCATGCTGGTTTTTCCAATAGGGTACGGCGGGGGCCAGAGTGACCTCGGGGGGGGGGGGGGAGGGGGTCACATGGCCTCAGGGGGGGTGACGTGACGTCACTGATGACGTCATCAATGATGATGACGATGACGATGCGGATGCCGATGACGTCATCAGTGACGTCACTGATGACGTCATCAGTGATGATGACGATGACGATGCGGATGCCGATGACGTCATCGTCATCGTCATCATCATCACGTGACCTGGGGGTCACGTGACCTCGGGGGTGGTGGTGGTGGTGGTAAAAACTTTAATTGAGTTTGTTCAGTGATGAAGCCCCCCGGGTCAGGTCCCCAAGTCCAAGGCCCCGCAGGCCACCGCTACCCTTCTAGCCCGTTCGAGCAGCGCTCGCTGCCGCTCGGGCCGTGAGCTGAGTAGAGCGGCCTCCCAGGAGGTTGTAGTGGGGTTAGGAACGGGCATGACTCCTACCCCGACAGGGGAAGGACATGCCCAAGTACAGTGGTAGAGGGAGGGTTCAGGTGATTGACAGCCCGGGCATACACTCCGGTACCTATCAGGAAAGAATCGATGAAGGTGAAGGAGGTTAGGGAAAGAGTGAGTCTGGAGTTTTCTCCATTCGGAGGCCTCCTGCCTGTTAAGGTCCTTGTGGGGTGGGGGGTACTTTTTCCGCTGCGAGCGGTAGTACTCGGTGACATGATTGAAGGTTTCTAGGTGCGGTGTCTGCGGTTCGCGTTCCTGCTCGTCCTCGCGGCTAGTGTTGTCCCCAACTGTCATCCCTTCCCTATGCAAAGCCCGGATAGTTAATCCTCGGGCTAGGGCGTCTACGCTCCCGTTGCCGGGGAGGGAGGCATGGCCGGGTGTCCAGACTATCCGGACCAGAGGCAGTCTTGTGTGATCGAGGTTGGATAGAATTTGGTTGCTCCAGGTAGAAAGCAAGTTTCCAGCCCAGGCCCTGCACGCGGCTTGAGAATCGGTTATGATGGTAACGGTGGTATTGCAATCAAATTCTGCTCTATACTGGGTGGTCGATATGGCTAAAGCTATCGCCGCTTCCTCGGCCTCAGCGCAGGAGGGGAGCCCCTCAGGGATGCCGAAGTCCCATTCCTGCCGTCCGAGTCGCACACCGCGATGCATTTGCCGCCCGAGGGTGAAGAATAGGAAGCAGCGTCAGTATAGAGTACGTCAGGGTCTCCGTGATATCGTCTACGTAGGTACCGGACCCTTGCGAGTCTCCTGCCCGCGTTGACTTGTGGGTGCATGTTTTTGGGGATGGGCATTACCCGAACTCTCGCGGCGATTGCCGGAGGCGCGGGTTTTTGCCCTCCCTCGTCAAGGGAGGATGCCGGAGTCCGATAGCCCAGTCTACGAAGTAGAGCCCTCCCGGCCTTAGTTCGGCCAAGCCGGGTTCTCTGTCCAACCGACTGTGCCTCAGTCAGCTCCTCTATCGTGTTGTGAAGGCCTAGTTGGAGTAGGCGCTCGGTCGAAGTGTGTTGCGGGAGGCCAATGGCCGTCTTGACCGCCATGCGAAGAGTGGCGTTAAGGGCATCAATTTCTTTTCGGCGAAAATTTTGGAAGGGCGCGTGGTAGACTATGCGGCTCACCAGTAGAGCCTGAACTATCCTAATTGTGTCTCCCTCCTTGAGTCCTCTACGTTTGCTGGTGACTCTTCGGATCAAGTGGGCGATCTGCTGGCACTGTTTGCGCAGCACTTGGACAGTAAACGACGCTTTGGCGTCTGTCTGTAGTTGGAGGCCTAGAATTCTAAGTCTCTTTGCGCTCGGGATGGGTTTACCGTCGATGGAGACAGTAATCTCCTCGTTGATTTTGATCTTAGCCGTACCACGGATCAGGAGCAGTTCCGACTTGTCCGCAGCGCAAGACAGTCCGGCCGCTCTGGCGTACTCCTGGGTAGCATCCGCAGCCGTCTGCAGCGCGTCCTGGATCTCTCCGTCCGAGCCGCTCTCGACCCAGACGGTAATGTCGTCGGCATATAGTGAGTGTCGAATTCTCGGGATGTTGTTTAGGATCGAGGGGAGCCCCGCCATGGCGATGTTAAAGAGAGTGGGCGAGAGGACCGAGCCCTGAGGGGTTCCTCGGCCGGTGAGGAGTATGAGACCGGAGCGTTGGTCTCCTATCCCTAGGGTGGCGATCCTGTCCTTGAGGAACGAACTTACGTACTCGTACGTTCGTCTCCCACATCGGGCACGGGCTAGGCCTTCGAGTATCGTGTCATGCGATACGTTGTCGAAGGCCCCCTTAAGATCCAGAGCCAGCACGGCCCTGGTCTGAGCCGTGCCGGGGTAATCTAGGATGTCCTTCTTCAGTTGCAGAAGAACATCCTGAGTGGAGAGGTTCGGTCTAAAGCCGAACATTGAGTCTGCGAAGAAGCCAATCGATTCTAGATGCGGTTGGAGTCTACGGAGCACGACGTGTTCCATTAATTTGCCAATACAGGAGGTGAGAGAGATCGGTCTGAGGTTTTGGAGTGATAGAGGTTTGCCCGGCTTGGGGATTAGCGTAATGTCTGCACGCTTCCACTCTTTGGGGAGCTCTCCAGATGGTCCATACTTGGTTGAAGTATTCAGTCAGGGCTGAGATCGAGTCGTCATCCAGGTTCTTAAGAAGCCTGTACGTAACACCATCTTTGCCTGGGGCCGTGTTTCGAGTGATGTTCTGGAGAGCGTTCCGGACCTCCTGCTCGGTTATGTCCGCGTCTAGTGGGTGAGGGCTATCCCCTTCGTTGTGCGGGTACGATGGGTACTCGGGTCTGGGGCCTGCGGTGATATACCGCTCAATTAGAGTTTCCCAGAGCCGGTCTCTTTCCTCTCTGGGTAGGGAGTGTAAAAGTTTGGTCAGCGCTTTGCTAGATTCGACTTTGGTTTTGGTCGGATCGAGGAGGGTACGAAGTAGGCTCCAGGTCTTCTTCGTGCCTAAGGTACCATGCAGCTGGTCGCAGAGTTTGTGCCAATTGGTTTGAGTTAACTCTTCGGCGTATTGTTCGGCCTCCTGCGTGAGTTTCGCAATGCGCGTCCGAAGCTTCCGGTTGTATTTTTGTCGTCTCCACCTCTTCGTAAGACTGCGTCGAGCTTCCCAGAGGTGGAGAAGGTGAGGGTCGACCACGGGAGCCTTGTCGGTCGTTAAGATCGTCTTGGTCGCCCGTTCGACATCTTCCTGGATTTGTTGTACCCATCGCTCCAACGCTCGTTCATCCCCCTTATGGGGTTCCCTTCGGCCGCAGCCGATCGGAGTTGTCGGAACGAGTCCCAATTCACGAGGCGTTGCGGTTTGCCTCGCTTTCGATTTAGTTGAACGGGCACTTCGGTCTCGAGGATGAGATGATCTGAGCCCAAACTCTCCTCAAGGTTCGTCCAAATGCAACTATCTCGGGTTCTGGCAAGCGTGAGATCGGGGCAAGTGTCGCGACTAATGCTATTGCCGATCCTAGTCGGCTGGTCGGGTTCGTTCAGGAGAGTCAACCGATAGACGTCGATGGCGTCCATCAGCTTCCTCCCTTTTGCAGAGGCCTTGGCATACCCTAAGGTGGTATGTGTTGCATTAAAGTCGCCTACTATGAGGAGATTATTGTCTTTTGGGCAGGCTATGCGGAGTGCATCTCGGAAGAGATGGTTGAACGTGTCTTTGGATTTGCTCGGAGAGCTGTACACGTTCAGCAGGAATAAACTGCAGTGGCCCCTCTTCTGCGGCAGGAGTTCGAGGAAGACGTAAGGTATGGAGGTTTGTAGCGAATGTTCTATTACCGGGATATGTTTTGATACTAGGGTCGAAACTCTAGGTTTTTCCTCTTCGCTTGTTGTTTCTTGACAGAAGGCGATATAGCCCGACAGGGACGGTACGCAGCCCGCTTCCTGTAGGGCTATAGCGTCCGGCTGCTGCTCTTGTGTGGCGAGAAACTGTGTAAGGGCCCCGCGTTTACGGCGGTACCCCCTACAGTTCCACTGCCACACCCGAGCCGCACCGGTTCGCGCGGTTTTAGAATTTGCCTGATCGGATCTACTGGGGGCTGCCCTGTCCATGCTGAAGATTAAGAATTTGAGTCGGTTGCGGTGCAGGGTCTTGCTGGAAGCGCTGTTGGTTGATTATGTTGTGATCAGGCGGGGGAAGACGGCGGGGGGGGGGGGGGGCACGTGACCTCGGAGGGGGGCACGTGACCTGGGGCCACGTGACCTCGGGGGGGTGACGTGACCTGGGGGTCACGTGACCTCGGGCGGTTACGCCGACGCCGCTCAAGCCGGAAACGGGCGCCTAAGAGCTGCGCTCTAAAATGCATGTTTATATTATAGGGTCCGCTGGATTTCGGTGGGGGGGGGGGGGCTGAAGCCCTATAAGCCCCCCCGTCCCCGGCTACGCCCCTGTTTCATGGCCCCTTTAGGTTTGTCATCTAAGATGCATGTGGCAACGTGCCTTTCTTTGAAGGGATAAACAAAAGTGGCCCGGTCAGTCAACCCTGCCAAGCCTTCATCACGAAATGTGAGCAGTCACTTTGTTTGCGTGTGATCGGCTCCAGGTGGCAACGAATTCCACACAATCCACGAGTCATCCAAATCCAAAGAGAACTTCGCTAGGAGGACGAAACCAAACCAGAGCCTCCAGTGTGCTTCAGCCAACGTGTCACTTACCGACGGGGATCGTCTTTCCGTACACCTTGTCGGCGTAGGCGGCGTAGTACTTGAGGGCTTCTCTGGCGTCGTCCACGTCTTCCTGCGCGCACTTGTACGGCTTCCCGTTTTCGAGCGTCTCCAAACTCTGCGCCGCAACAGCCACACAAAGAAACATGAACGCGTGCACTTCGCCACCCGAGATTTTACTCTCGCGTAAAAGGGACGCGGCGGGGAAATCGCTAACTGCCGAGTTTATCGTGTACATATACGTGTCCTTTCAAATCGCTTGGTCGAGACTAGGAAGAAGCTAAGTCACTCCGCGAGACATTGACCGCCACTCTGATGCTCCCAGGACAAGGAAAAGCTCCTATTGATGTAAATTTTCTTTTTTTCACTATGATGTTAGTCTATGTCCAGTTGATGACGATAGCTTGTAGAAAAGTTGGTTACAGCATGATTTGTCTGCTAGCGTTGCTCGTTGTATAATGGTAAATGGAACTCGTTAACACGTGGTGCCATATCGTCCATGCACCAAACGTTGGCCTCAAGTGGCAACAAAAATGACGTCACAGGAGCCGGCGTGTCATGTCGTTTGTCGCGCACATGGCAGTTATTCATAAAATTTTTAAATTTCCTGCAAGGCGTATACGATGGATGGATGGATTTTAATGGTATTTTTATAACGGGCGGTAGCTTGCGTCACCTAGCCTAAGTCTGAAAAGACAAAAACATGATTCCTCCCGCCCTTTTAAGACCAATTTTCTCCCCCTAACTATCACCAGGCAGTGTGAGATATCACCAAAATGACCTTGGGGGGATCGGGAAAAAAGAAAAAAAAAACTAACGACCGAACTGCGAGTGACGATGTCGTTGCGGCTGCAAAAGTTTCCGAGGACTGTCAGACTCGGATGCGACCTGCAGCAGAACAGGTGCCTGCCGCGTCACCCTCCGCTGCTGTGCCACGGTCAGTGTGTTTAATGTGACGCCATCGGGCGGAATTCGAGGGGCCATATTCGGGGACGCATTAATCCATAGCCTCCTATATATATACCGACAAAGCCTGGCAGATCGCCAAGAGAAGCGGCCGCCGAAATGGAAAAGGTGGAGCGGCAGAAAACGGATGATAGGAGAGCCACGCGAGTGGCGCCCCGCTGCGGCGAGACGCCGAAACACACTTCTCCCGTGCGAACAAGTGTGTCTCGGCTCCTCGCCGCTGCAAAAGCTGTGCGCTGACGTCCAGGCTCCCCAAGAAATGGCTCTTTGATGCTCTGTGCTACCAGATCCTCTCGCCTCAAATCTGCGACCGGGCGGTCTATGGCTTCGTCGTCGAACTGCCAGGCTTTGTGAGTATAGAGCACACCCGTCGGAGACGCGTTCCGGACGCCATATATAGAGTTGGATGCCGCCCTTGGGACGAGGCCTTTTAACTCCCAGACATGGGACAAAACTATCGTGGTTTTGCAACTGGTTAAGAATTTTTTTGTATACTTCCTTAAAGCATGCAACATGAAGGAAACAAAGCACATGGAGGAAACGAACACAAACATCATAACTAAGCACTCACAACCCACTAATCGTACTCCCCTTGACTGCCCCACCGCCTTATATACCCTACATTAGAAAGGTATTCATTTGGCCGGTGACCACCTCAACATTTATTAAGGTTCCCAGTTTGCTACTTCCTCCTTGGAAGTCTCATAAATGATAAACAGTGTTTCGAAGCCATTGGACTCTATCCCTTAATAGAAAAACATTGGTACAAGCAATAATCGTTCGGTGCAGTAATCCACAACGACCAAAAAACAACAAACTCAATTGCATTCCTAATGAGTAAATTCAATAGAATTGCTATTGAGTTTCTTATGACCAAGCTCAACTGCATTCGTAATGAGTAAATTCAATAGGATCGATATTGAGTTTCTTATGACCAAACTCAATTGCATTCCTAATGAGTAAATTCTATAGAAACGGTATTGAGTTTCTTTTGACCAAACTCAATTGCCTTCCCAATGAGTAAATTCAATTGAATCGATGTTGAGTTCTTTTGACCAAACTCAATTGCATTCCTAATGAGTAAATTCAATAGAATCGATATTGACTTTCTTATGATAAAACTCTATTGCATCCCTAATGAGTAAATTCATTAGAATTGATATTGAGTTTCTAATGATCCAACTCAATTGCATTCCTAGTGAGTAAAGTCAATAGAATCGATATTGAATTTCTTATGATCAGCCTCAATTGCATTCCTAATGAGTATGTTCAATAGAAACAAAATTGAGTTTCTAATGATCAAACTCATTAGACATTGAGTTTATATTGAGTTTCAATTGACTCTATAGGAACACAATAGAATGTCAATTGAAACTCATTGATCAGTTTTGTAAGGGAAGAGCGAAGCGCGGTGTTGTACGGACCGGCGTTCCAAGAAACGACGTTCCTTTTAGGGGGAAAGGCGCCGTTCCATCTGGCACCGGTGGAAATGCAATGGGAGCTCATTACGTTTTCCAGGAAACGGCAAAAGGAACGGCGTTCTTTTTTTTTTTTCTTTTTTTCACCGACTACTTTAATTTCCGGCTTCAAAAGGTGCGGACTTGTCCGAGGGATAGTTGAAAACCAAGAACTGGAATAGATGTGATCCTCGCGACACGACACGTAGTTCGATGTGAATATTTTTCCTCGTTCGCTCTATAATATCTACGGATTATCCGGCATAATACCTCACTAAAATACGCGTAAGCTAACATTAAAGTAACGGCACGTGTCAATTTCTCAGAAACGTGACGGGAACACGTTCCTTCCGAGCCACTGGAACCCTCAACGGGAACTCGTTCCAGGACTGAGAAACACCGAGGAAGGAGCTTTTGTTCCTCTTTTGAAGGAGCGTGTACAATACTGAGTGGAAGTTCAAACTGCGCTGAGCCTGCGGTGACAAAACGCACACACGTACGCCGCGACTCATTCATGCACTTTCGCTGTTCGGAAGAAGATAATGGGGCATAGAGTTGTGCTGCAGTGCT
>JAZHYW010033448.1:0-18188 GCA_037355805.1 Ixodes ricinus
CGCAACATTCCTATACTTCGCTTTCAGCTTGGGTCCAGACGCAGCCAATGCACACAAGCACGAGCGTGTGGCCCTGAACAGTGCCTGTAACTGCGCGAGCGCGCGTGCTTGGCAGGGACGCTGGAAGCCCGGAGCTCGCGGCTTGCAGCATTGGCTGCGTCTGGACCCGAACTTTCGAAACGAAGTACAGCCTGGCGTTATCGTCTGCGTGTGCACCACGGCTCTCGAGCGCTCGGTGCGAAGCGCAGCCGATGGTCACGAGCCGATGGGCGCCAACTTGCCAGCCGCTACATGACAGGGCCCAGGTCAGCGTTCACTCTGGCGACAGGGAGGCAATCCTTCCCCTTTATGTGTCCGGCGGGGTCGCCGCCGACGTCTGCATGGCCGGAACTGGATCCACGCGCTAGGTGTTCGACCGGGCCGGAGTACCAGGAAGCTGCCCCGCACGTGGTGAAAGACGTCCGGAGCCTCCTGACCAACTTCCAGTCGCTGTTCCAGCCTCTGGGTGGGTACCTCTGGGCACGACGGCCGGCATCCACGTACCCGAGGCAGCCCGGCCTCGTTTCTTCCGCCGCGACCTCTGCCGTTTGCCCTGAAGGACGTTGGCCACACAGGAGCTGCAACGGCTTCCTGCAAGAGGGTAGTCCTGGTGCCCGTCAAGATTTCAAGTGAGCCGCACCGGAATTGTCCAAGTCCTCAAGCGACGGCGAGGCTGTCAGGAACTGCGGGGACTTCCGCTGATCACCATCAACCCCATCGCTACCGTCGAGAAGTACCCGCAGGCCTCCGAGTAAAGCATCTACTGCTCGGCATTGTCCGGGGGACAGAAGTTTCGAGAAGCTCAACCTTCAAGATGCCTACCAGCAGCTGGTGCTCTAGGATGCCGCCCGGAAGTATGTCACCATATCGACTACCTCCGGGTCTCTTCCAGCACACGCGCCTTGCCTACCGTTCGGCGTGGCCTCAGCCCCAGCCATCTTCCAGAGGGAGTGTGAAAACCTCTTCAGGGGCATGCAGGCAGTTGGCGGTGCACTATGGACGACATCCTGGTTGCCAGTACCGGCGACGGGGACCACCTGCAGAACCGGCACAAAGTCCTGACACGATTTGCAGTACGCCGGTCTCAAGCTGAGGCTGGAGAAGTGCGTGTTCCTGACCCCCAGCGTGGAATCCCTGAGACACGTCATCTCCCAGGCCGGCCTGGCTGCGGCCCCCAAAAGATTGAGGCCGTGCTCAAAAGCACCGAAGCCCAAAAACAAGGAGTGAGCTTTAGAGCTGAATCGGTTTCATCGGCTTCTACAGGAGGTTCTGCGAGACCTTCTGGCGCAGCTAGATCCGCTGCATCGTCTGCTTCGAGATGGTCAGCAGTGGGCCCATGGAAGACGGAGCAGACTTGGCGTTCCAGCACAGCAAGGAGTTAGTCATTAAGGCTCCAGTGCCGGTGCACTTCGATCCGGACCGAGCCTCTAGTCCTCACCATCGATGATGCGTCACCGTACGGAGTAGGGGCCGTCCTGTCGCACTGGGGTCAGGATGTGTCATGAAGCGCCCTGCGGCGTTTGCTTCTCGCCGGCTTCTTGCACCCGAGCAACGCCACGACCAGTTGGACGAGGCAGGCCTGGCCCTCATGTTTGGGATCGAGTGCTTCCACCAGTACCTGTGGGGCCGGAAATTCGGGGCGGTCATGGACTCCACAAACCGCTGCTGGGGCTGCTGGGGCCTGACAAGGCGGTTCCAATGCAAGCCTCACCTTGTATGGTTCGCTGGGCCCTGACGCCTGGTGGCCTTCAGCTTATCGAGCTAGTCTATCGCTCTGGGATGGACCTGGGACCTGCCGATGCCCTCAGCCGCCTGCCCCTGTCAGAGGTGCCTGCTGCTGTTCAAGAGCCAGCTGAAGTTTTCCTGCTGGAGCGGGCCTACCCGGGGTACTCACCAGGACTCCGGTGGCGCAGGCAACCAGCCGGTACCCGGTCCTCTCTCAGGGGGTCAGAGGTGTCCCGAGGGGAGGAGCTGCGTCACCAGACCTACACCCACAAGGCCGCCGAGCTGAGCTTTGAGAAAGGCTGCCCGCTGTTGGGTTCCAGGGTGGTGATTCCACTAGGTCCCCGGACCAAGGTCTTGCAGTTGCGGAATGCGGCTCACCCTGGTGCGGAAAAGACCAAGATGGGGGCACGGCTGCACGTTTGTGAGGCCTGGCCTGGACCAGGACATCGCTCACCTCGGTGCAAGGCTGTCAGATCTGCCAGAAATATCAGCCTATTGAAAAAACCATCAAGAAAATCAAGTTGGCCAAGCTGGGTTAGCTGGTTTCTAAGCTGGTTTGAAGTTGTTCAAGGTGGTCTACGTGGTTATCAGGCTGGTTTAAGCTGGTTCGATCTGGCAGTGCTGCTGGGCAAGCTAGTACTTGAGACTGGTTCGAGCTGATACTGAGGCTGGTTAAATTTTTCAAGCTGGTTCGAGGTGGTCAAGCTGGTTTAAGCTGGTTTGAGTTGGCACTGCAGCTGGGCAAGCTGGTACTTGAGCTGGTTAGAGCTATTACTGAAGATGGTTCAAGCTTGTCAAGCTGGTTCTACCTGGTGCTGAAGCTGGCCCAAGGCGGTTCCGAGCTTGTCAAGCTGGTCTTGCTGGGAGCGCAGAATGCGAGGTTGAGCTAGAGGTGGCCGAGCTGGCATTGCTGGGAGCGCGCGCCGAGGTCGGCTTAGGGCTGGCGCGAGGCCACATCTTGTTCTTTGTCCTCTCGTTTTTGTTAGACAACCGGGCGCCTCAGGCGCGCTCAAGCATCCTTAGTGTGCGAGAAGAGAGAGAGAGTGGTGAGAAACGGAGAATATGAGACACGTTTGGCTATCTTGGGCAGATTTTCGAAGGGACGGCTGTGTGTGCGTTGTTTGGAGACTACTTGATCGGCGGTGAAAGCGAAGCGGGATTTGAGGAGACAGCGAGCGGCAGTCCGTTCAGCACGGGAAGAAGTCGGACGCCCCGACTGAGGCGTCGCTACATGTCTTCGAACGTGCGTGTGCTCGTGAATGACGGTGGTGCCGAGGAGTATCGCCAATGCCACGCTAAGCTACACGGATTTCCTCATCCCTGCCGACTACGCAAGAAGGCCGCTACTGCGATTACTGGAGAGACCCAGGTTCGCTTCTCTCATCCGTTTAGTATTTTTTATTGTTATTACCTGCTTTTGTTGTGCGTCTAGTATTTCTCGTGTTTGAGAGATAAGCAATCTACATGGTTGAAAAAACCCGAGACTGCGGGTAAACGACGCAACACTAAAAAGTCTCTAACACAGCTGAAATTTTTATTTTCCGAAACCTGGTTGTATAGGCGACTTCAGTACAAAGAAAAAAATGGGAGAGAGTGAGAACCCCAAAGAATGCCACTTTCCACCAACGTAACCTCTGACAAAACAACAACAGTGACAATGGACTCTGCGTCATGCACTTTCTTATCTCTGACCCCCCCCCCGCTTCCCGACCGCCAAACACACTGATAACCCCAAGCCCAGTAACACATACATACAAAAGAAAAGAACGATCCATTGTTCCCTCTACCCAGAAAACCTACAGACATAAACCTTGAAGATCAAGAACTTTTGACAACAGACTCTGCGTCATGCACTTCTCTTATCTCTGACCCCCCGGTTCCCGACCGCCAAACACACTGATAACCCCAAGCCCAGAAACACACATACAAAAAGAAAAAAAAGAACGACCCATTGTACCCTCTACCCGAAAACCTACCCGAAAATTTCCCTCTACTCGAAAATTTCAGCTGTGTTAGAGACTTTTTAGTGTTGTGTCGTTTACCCGCAGTCTCGTTGTTTTCAACCATGTGCAATGTACACTAGCTCGTTTGCGCCCTTACATTTTGTTCATTAAGCAATCTAGTTTGAATAGCATTGTTTGTTTTGCACCGAGAACCACTGTCTGCGTCGGTTAGTACTGTGCCATGGCCGAGGGCGTGTATCATCTTAACTCATGTGAGCAGGCCACGAGTACGAAAATAATAAATTAGATGCCGAGCTGGCTGTTCTAAAGAGTTTGGCTCCTTCATCTTGTGTATCAATCTGAACTGGTTAAACTGGTGGGGAAGTTCACCGACCCAACCATCATGCTAAACTGGCGCATGCTGGGGCAATAACTCAGCTTGAAGCTGGGACCAGGTCAACGAGCATGACCGGTATGGCCATATCAACCATCATGCCAAATTTGGCATGCTGGGGGCGCTCTTCAAGCTTAAAGCTCGGACAAAATCAACCAGGCATGACCAGTATGACCGGATCAACCAGCATGCGAAACTGGGCATGCTGAACATTAACCGAGCTTGAAGCTGGGACCATCTTAAGCTGTTTTTAAATAGAGAGCGTGCCTCGCGTTACGCGCGGATGATCTCTTGGCCGTTCCCACCAGAGGCCCTGGTCCGCTTGCACGCGGAGTTTGCAGGACCTTTAAGGGCCACTACCTTCCTGGTGATGATGGATGCCTTTCCAAAGTGGGCGGAGGCACCCTGCCTGTACACCCCATCAGCAAGCGCGGTCATTACGGCGCTGCGCCAGGTCTTCGCGGCCCAAGGATTGCTGGTCATCATTGTGTCCGAAAAGAGTCTCCGCTTTCGCCAGCGCCGAGTACCTGGACCTGGCTGTAGATGAATGAAATCCGCCGGATAATGGTTCCACCGTGCCATCCCGCTTCCAATGGTGCAGCCCAGTTGGTGGTGCAGACCATTCAGAACAAACTGAAAAGTGCCAGCCCGAGGATTTCCGGCCGCGCTGGCCCGGGTACTTTTTCAGTACCGGACCACACCCGTTGACGTCACTGGCCGTGCCCCCTGAGCTTCTGCTGGGCCGGATGGTCAAGACGCACTTGCACGTCTGGCATCCGGACCTCCGGTCCCGGCGCTCTGAGCAGCTGAAGCAGAACCTGGCTGGTGACCGAGGGTGCCGTCCCGGGCCTTTGCCGGAGCCGGAAGCGTCGGTCTTCGCCAGGAACCCATCCTGGCCCACCCTGGTCCACTGGACATGTGGTCTCTTGTCGCTGCTCGTTCGCATGACGCGGATACCTGGCACCGCACGCTGACCAGGTTAGGCCTCGCTTCGGGGCCGGGCTTGGACCGTCGGCAGTCGCTTCGAAGACTAGCCCGCAGGGGACCAATGGCAGCACCAGCCTCGGCCAGTGGAGCGTCACCGACCACGGAGGCGACAAGCGTCGCCAGTCCTGTCGTGCCAGTTGGACCGGTGCACGTTACCCCCGCTCAAGTCCGGTCCCTGCGGCTCCACCGGAGGGAACGCGACCGGTTCAGGCAGTGCTGGATGTTGCCACACCCGGCCCGTCGACACCAGTTACCAGGCGGAGTACACGGCAGCGAGGCCACCGGACCGTTACTCGCCGGGGTAACCATCGCCGTCGACCGGCTAGGACTTCGGCATGACCAGGTGCGAAATCAGTGGCGGTAGTGTGCCTTGTTTATTCATTTATTTTGTTTTTTAGAGAAAAACAAACGGGGGGGGATGTTACCAGCACGTAGCGCCCTTAGAGTCCACCCGTCAATGGCTGCAGGCTCGGCTGGCAACATTGGTCACCTCGTTAATAAACACCGAGGAGCGAACGCCGCCCGGTCAGTTATCGTCACCTCACAACCAGGCTGCGAGTCGTCACTTCTCGGCGGGTGCTTCGGCCCCCTTCGTCCACACGATCCCGGAGGAATCGTGACAATAACGTGTCTATGAAACGACCTATCGATGTAAAGTCGTTTGATGAGCTGATTGCAAGCGCCAATGCGGGCGTTCGATGCCAGGCAGCGGAGTCGTTCTTCACTTCAGCTGTTCTCCTTCTCTTCCATGAAAAAGGACCTCCTTCTCTTCCTTGTCGTCGTCTGTCATTACCTCAGTCTCAGGTTTTTCTCTAAAATGTTTAAGGCTGCGGTCCCACGGCAGCCATCTGGAACAAGGCCGTTAGCTCAACCAATAGATGGCGACACCCACCCGTGGGGTGGCCGAAACATTGCTTCATGGTGGGATCGGCTCGAGCCGCCATCACTTCCCCTCGTGGCCTTGCTCGCGCCGCTGCCTGCTGCGCTCGGCTGGCTCAAGCAGCGTGGCCAGCAAACGGATGTATGCGAGAATGTCAGGCTGGGTGTAAATTGTTCTCCTGATATACGGAGATTCGGTTCGGCGGTTTAGTAACGGGCTTTTTCGCAATAAATCTTACCAAGAAGGAATCAAATGTTAATTGACGTGTGTCAATATTCTATCAATGAAATCTTTTTCTGCAGAAATGCACGCTCAGTAGACTCATCTTCCAAGACAGCAGTGGAAGCGGACGTCAAGTAAGCTGCGTAATACGGATTCTTGGGCGAGGTTGGTGATTGAGGCGTAGATAACAAAATAGCGCTTTACGACAGGGACGAAGAGTAGGAACGAGACAACACAATGCACTTACTTCAACTCGTTTAATTGTCAGTCGACTGCTTCGCGATTTACCGTACTTACCTCACACCATTCTAGCGAGCGACTGAAAATAACGTCACGAAATATTGTGTTTTCACAGGATCCGGTAGATGTTGTAAAGGTTGCTACATTATAGTTCCTCAAAAACAAAACGCCGTTGCAATATTTTCGGAAGTACTGACACACGTAAACGTTGTAAGTACAGCTTGAGGAGGAATATGATGAAAACCATCAGAATAAAATAGGAAGACGTTTATTTGCAATGAAGACGCAAAGAACGAACGGCGCTGAGCAACGGCAAGTTACAGAGCGTTCGAGAATTTATAAGTTCACGTGACTGCTATCTATGGACATGCGGACAATGAAGACCTGTTTTGTCGGGAAATGGAGTGGCGGTGATGACCTGATATCGGACGACTCATAGCAGACGAATAAGCAAGTTTCTCCTCAGCGAGATGGTGAGCGTCCAGTGTCAAGCGCAGCACGTGGCTACCGACGCTGTCGACGTTTCGAGCACTTACCGCTTTCGACAAAAGTCCTGGCACCTGGGCTAACTTTCTGGAAAGACTGGAAGTCTTCCTTGAGTCCGACGCCATCGCTGAACAGTAACTGACAACGATCCACTATTCAGTCGGTGGATGGCGGAACGTATTCGCATCTGCGGAGTCATGGTCGATGCGTACTCTAAGTGGTTGGAAGTTTACACGATGCCTGCCACGACGTCCGGACGTCGTCATTGACGTCTCTACGCTCTCTTTTTCCTACCTTTGCCCTACCGAAAATACTTTTCTCTGATAACGCACCAAATCTTGGTTCAAACAAAATAAAGAAGTTTTTGAGAAAAAGGAAAGAAAACGGCATCAGGCATCACATTAGCGCACCATACCATCCTGCAACTAACGCGCAAGCAGAACAGTTGGTGTGCGAGACGAAGAAAGCCCCTACGGAAGAAGCAGTTCGGTGAAGAATCGCCAGGGCCGGTTTGCTCATCTTGCGGCCGCGGCTGCGGCTGCGGCAAAAAGGGATTTTTTTTTGTCACGTTACCAGCACCTTGGGGACAAGGAGGTACCTAGCGTCCCTGCCCTAATGCGGTGAAATTTGTATCGCTTCGATCACAACACCCTAATTTCGCTCGCAGAAACTGACTGCAGGGACTTTCAACCGGAGTCGAATTGACCGCCCCTTTATAATGGTGGGAGCGGCAGGTAAAGGTACGGCCAGGGAGGGTAAATATGAGCCAAAATAAAGAAAAACAACGCGAGATAAAAGCGGTGGCAGGATATTTATATATTTGTGCCATGCGTCGGCGGCTCGCGCTTTCTGTTGTGGTCAGCTCCGTGGAAGCGCCGCATGATAGACAGAAATGCTGAACCACCACGTACAACAAGATACATCTTTACTGAAGAAGTTGCCAAAGTAAGGAGCGTATACGAGGCACGCCCATCGGTACCAAGAATGGTTCAGTCTCTTTAACGCATGCCTAGGTCTACCACACTTTTAAACATACGTTAACACGTCGGTTTATCGTTTTCGAGTGAGCGCGAAGTTTGTTTTGTACTTCATGCCCGTCTGTGTAGTTTGTTATTTCTGCGACTCGCATACCTTACATGCGTACATGTAAGTAGCTTGAATAGGTCGTGCAACAAGGAGTGAGAACTGGGCATTGCGTGCCAATCGAGTCGACATGAATTATTAATGTGAAGTGATTGTGTATTGATTTGATTTGATTGTGTTTTTCCATGCATTAAAGATATATAAAAAAAAATGTTTCTGTTGTGGTCAAGAGGTTAGAGCGCCGGCACTTGTCGTCGCGGCGTAAAAGTTTCGGGTTCAAATCGCGCTAAGAACTTTTTCTTTTGTTTGTGTATTTTGGGTGTGTCTCACTTTTTAATCGTGATCCTGTTTACGAATCATCCATTTGCACGAATGCGCCTAATAAGTTTTTACTGTTAGTCCCGCCTGCTCAATTGAAACACCGGGAAGAAAAAAAAAAGATCAGGGCAAGTTAACGCGCTAATTCAATCGTTTCATAATGTTCATTAAAAGGAAACCAAGGTAACAACATCAGTGCGGCTTTCTACACCAACGGAGCCGAAACAAGCATCCTTTCCCCCAGCAACTACAATTTTATGTCTTTTTAAATATACAACGCTCTTGCTACGACTCCTTTCAATTACAGGAAACACCTTATTTAGTACCAATAAAAACTGCAGTTGTTGCAGTTGTGACAATTAAAAAACAAACTTCCACAAAATAAGCAAGAAGAAAAAAAAAGACCGGCAGCTCTGGATGCATTGATTGAGCGAAATCCTACAGGAAGGCAGCAAGTCAAACGTCTGAGAATGTAGTCAAACCGAAATATAAGAGATCATACTTTTACATGCATAGAATGTGATAAAAGATATATTTTACACTTTGCATTTTGCTGTGGCAATCGTTTTGCAATATTAACACATTACGTGTTGAATTTTAGTTAGAATAACAGACGATCATAACCGAGATTCTAAAATAAATCAGGAGTCGACATCGCCTAAAGACCTAAAATGAATTTGGATCATCAGATGGAATTAAATACAGCAGTTGGAAAACGGAAACAACAAATTCTAGAGAAATTCAGCAGCACAGCTACCTGGCGAACGAAGAGACGGGCATGGGAAGATATTGTCAACTTTCTGCGGAGTGTACGGCAGATACAGGAGGCGGGCGAAAATTGGTAAAGAAAGCCAGAGGCATGTATGCGCTCTTCCGAGGCCATAAACGACGAACTGGCGAGTCAGAACTACCCGCCCAATGATTTTATAGAGCTCATAGGGCCTTGTCTACATTCTTAGTGGGAGTGCCAGTCAAATACAAAAAAAGAGTGTCTGGCGTGATTTGAACCCGGGACCTTCACGCCGCGGCGAGAAGTACCGGTGCTCTAACCTCTCGACCACAGCAAATTTTTTTCTATTGGACCACAGCAGAAAGCGCGAGAAAGCGCGAGCCGCCGGCGCTGGCGGAGGTATATAAATATGCTCGCCATCACTTTTATCTCGCGCGGTTTTTTGCTTATTTTGGCTCATATTTACCCTCTCTGCACGTAACTTTACTTGCCGCTCCTCCAGTATAAAGGGGCGGTCAATTGGACATCAGGTTGAAAGCCCCTTCTGCGGGCTGAAATTAGGCTTTTGTGCTTGAAGCGATGCGCATTTCTCCGCCATTAGGCAGGGACGCTAGGTACTTCCTTGTCCCCTTAATTGTTGACGTGACATAAAAATCCCTCTTGGCCGCATCCGCGGCCGCGCCGCAAGATAAACAAACCGGCCCAGGTTCTTGTTCCAGCAGCACGCGACGGTCTCGTCTTACACGGGAAAGCACCCGCCGAACCAATGTTCGGCGAACGAAGAACCACACTCCTCGATCTCATGATACTGTGGCCGACGAACGAAGATCGAGATTCCCAGATCGGGAGTAATGGCAGTTTATTCGGTCGGACAACTCGTCTACGTGAGGAATTTCTGCGGAAGTCGGGCCTTCCATGTAAAACTTGAGTTGAAAAAGCTTCATGTTGGTTGACCAGAAGGTGTCATCCCTCTGAGTACGTTGGATACCAATGCCCTTGAGTGTAAATATAACTAAATCACAGAACTCTCTTTGTGTATCGTGTAACTGCCCATTGTATTTGGTAGTAGAAGCTATGGTGGTGATTTGGACCTTTCTTTTCAGGCTCCTTTTTCTAATTTTTCATTTCATACCCCTTTGCGGTTTAAGTAGGCTTGAAGAATCTTTCTTTACGGGGACACTTTACGTCAACGAGGCCACTTGCTCCATGTAGTCAATCAGGGAATGCAGCTAGAAATCCGTCCCTCATAGTAACGAATAAGCCGCACATCTACATAGTGCAGTTTTCCTGCTCCACATACAGTTGTAAAGCAGCATGGTCATTCATTCTACCATATTCTGTTGCGGGTGAAGTAAGGTCTTATGGGTACACGATACTTGAAACAAGTCTGGCACTGTACGTTGTGGTTCGACACCCACTAATGTCGTCGTCCTTATAGAGCCTCATCATATAATCATTACCTCGTCACCTCATATTGCTCTTCATCAACAGTAAGTATAATAGGCTACCGCCATGATTACCCGAAGGAAAAATTCATAAATGTAACGCTGTCTGGCAGTCGATGTTTCTAGTGGACACCTGTCTGTGCCTGGTTGTACGTCAAGCACGTCTGATTCGCCAACAAGTTACTCTGACCGACAGTCAAACTCCAGTCAGACTTCGCTCTTCGGCTTTCTGATGGTTTCCTGGTGGCAGTCGGCCGCCGCGAAATGCCGTCAAGATTTCTTGGTGGCGATTCTGGCTGTACATTGATTGTCTCTGTCTGTACGTCAAAAAGCGTTGACGTGCAAACAAGACGTACGGTCAAAGGACGTAAGGTTCGTTCTGATACCACTATTTTGTCAAATCTATGAATACGAAAATAATCTATGCACGAGAAAACGATTTCGGAACGTGAGCCCATTAAACCGCTGATGTTAGAGATATAACAAGCAGGGCACCCGACAAACCTGATCAGAAGCCCGCCGAAACGCCGAACATGCCGAGCACGCCAAACGCGCCACTGTCTACTTTCGCCACTTTCGCTTCGCCCATAGAAGCTTCGCCGAGCTTCCATGAACGATCGTTCTCAACTCGTTTTGTTTGCGCGCTTGTGCCATCCTGTCGATCCAGCCCGGGTTCTACAATGTCTTATGTTTTAGTAGCATTTCTCCTCGACAAGACCCAGTCTGTCGTGAGTTCGACTATAGCCTCGTTCACATGAAAGCGACTTCAGCGCATCGACTACGCTCGCTCTTCGAACGAAGCCGACGCGGCAGCGTTTACATGAATGCGGACTAGAAGGTGGCACCACGCCGTGATCAGCTCGAAGTCATGCAGTTCCGGCACCAGCCGCACCACGTTTTCCGGTTCGTGGCACGTGGAGGCATTTCGACGCGTTCAGTGAACGTAAATATCGTGCCCGCTGTCTTCGGTGCTGTGGAAGAAGTTACGAGACGGAAGAAACATCAGAACCCACGCGTCTAGTGCTCCAGGCCGGGCCGCTGGGTCACTCTGGACCAGAGGCGACGTGTGTGCGCACGCTTTGAGGACACCTCCGCGCTTCGCCGCGCCAGATCTCGCCGATCGCGACCGGACCCCGAGTCCTAAGGCTGCCGACCCATTGCAGTTTGGCTCGGCATCTGGATGCGCTGCGGTGCTTGGTGACAATACTCGGACAACTCGGACTACCGCTTGCCCACCGGAACTTCCCGATGCACAGAACACTGGATACTCTGCTTGTGCGTGCTGTGTGTGTGTTCAGTGCACCGTGTTTGGTGACGACACGCGCCTTGCATTGTCTGTTGCCGTGGGCGGCAGCGCTTCGAGAGTTTATGTTCTACGCTCCTGTCGGTCTGCCGGCCGGCGCTCGCCTAGGGGCGACGCTCGCGCTGCGGGCGCACGGATACCGACGGGCCTATCGTTGCCCTGGATGGATTCCACTGACCTCGGCTTTGAATCTTTATATAGTGCGAAGCTGCCGACCCATTGCAGTTTGGCTCGGCGTCTGGATGCGCTGGTGTGCTTGGTGACAATACCTGGACAACTCGTATACCGCTTGCCCGCCGCAACTTCCCGATGCACTCAACACTGGATACTGTGCATGTGCGTGCTGGTGTGTTCCGCGCACCGTGCTTGGTGACGACGCCTGGACGATCGTGTACGCCGGCGGAATTCCCGCTGCGCTCACCACTGGACTCTACGTAAAGTAATTCGTGCTATGCCCTTAGCCGTTAAGACCGAGGATCGTCGCAATTTCAGACCCAGTCCGCCTTGGTCTGAAATCGCGACGATCTCTCAATGAATGGCTGAGGCCTACCAAAGTTTGCAGAGCCCAGTGGTGAGCGCAGCGAATCGGTGGTGCACCGCCTGGGTCCAAAAATGGGGCTGTAAATGCGCGGTTTTAGGGTGGATACGAACTGGTGCCCCAATTTTGGGTCTAGAGCGGAACCGGCATTTTCATTCCGCCCTGTATCTGACATTTTCGTACGAATTCCTTTTACCTGAAACGCAAATTTGGAAGGTACATTTCATCAAAGACCACCGCATACGTAATTTGGGACATTCCATCAGTGGCAGTCAGACGTCATCTGATGGACCATCAGGGCACATTCCACCAGGGCTGCTGACTGGCAGTCAGTGTCCCAAATTACGTATCTTGATTGAATTCTCAATAGGGTACTATCCAAGAATTGAAACATTGAGTCGTTCAGTCCTTCAACATGTTTCATGTTTATATAATGTTATTACGTTACATTACCTCGAGACGATCGACGTCCATCGTCGATCTTCAAATACACTACACCAGTATATAAATTAGACGCACAAAGGGGGGGGGGTCGGTGGCCGAGTGCATGGTCTAGCGCACACCAGCTCGGAGCACGTGGAGCGAAAGCTCGCGCTGCAGAACCCACCTCGCCCCTGCCCGTTTCGATCTGGAAGAGCATCATACCGGCGTGCGGTCGTGTATCACTACTGCGTGGTGCACGTTAAAGACCCCAGGTTTGCGGTTGTATCGCACTGGCTAAATTGCTCATCTACAGCTGAGACAGCAGACGCCCACTAAGGCAGACTAACTTCCGGCTGTATAAACATACACGCAACAATTTGCAATTAGACGCACAATCACAGAGAACACAGCGTGCCGCCTCTTTGCATGGATCGTCCTTTTTAAACCAGCGCAAGCTCGCGCGTTTTCTCTTTTGAGACGGTTAGTAACGAGTCGCACATAAAACCCGCGTTTCTCCTACCCGGCCGCTTCCTCCTCTCAATATGTGTAGTTGGTTAATAACTAAATAAGCTATAATAATTGTGTATTATTCATATTTAGTTTCAGTTTCAGTCAGGGGAAAGGAGGTTCGCGGGAACTAGAGCCAATAAATGAGCTGCGCTTAGAGTATCGGCACTCTCTTCCCCGACAGTGTTGTGGGCGCCGCCATTTTGGTGCTTGTGCAGAGCAGGCGCAACTGCCGATCGTCATGATTCAAAAGTGCGACTTCCTCAGCATTAGATTCGGTGTTAGGAAGCTCATGTAATATTGCTTTGCTTTGTCGCAAACTGTTTAAAGTGGAGGACGGAAAAGCGTTTCTTGTGATTTCAGATAAAGCTTCAAATAACTGGCAACCATGATTTTAAGCCACAATATGGCCAAGTGTCGCTACTCTGAAGCGTAGCTTATTTAATGACACTATTCATGCCCTTGTTCAAGAAGCTTGTAATACCTGGAGGGGCCATGACGTAAGCCCCGTGGATTCCACAAGCCACTACCTTTTGACACCTGCCTCTTCCTCATTGTTCCCGCTAGTGCCAGTAAATTAGCTACGTTTCAGAGTAACGACACTTGGCCATATTGTGGCTTAAAATCATGGTTGCCAGTTATCTGAAGCTTTATCTAAAATCACAGGAAACGCTTTTCCGTCCTCCACAAATGTTTAAACAACCCGCGACAGAGCATAGCAATATTGCATCAGCTTCCTAGCACCGCATCTAATGCTGAGGAAGTCGCACTTTTGGATCATGACGATCGGCAGTTGCGTTTGCTCTGCACAAGACCCAAAATGGCGGCGCCCAAAACAATTTTGGGGAACGGAGTGCCGATACTTTAAGCGCAGCTCATTTAGTGACTCTAGGCATGAAGTGAACTCGGGTGTATTCTTTTCCTCTTCGTCTTTATTGTTTATTGATTTCAATCATATCGAATAATGAACACATTATATCACGCTACGCTTGTGTAATTATTTGTCTTAGATTTATTAACCTGACCCAGTACTTAAACCATTCATTTATCGATAGTAAATCTTCCAATATATTTTCTAAATGTGAAGGTAAAAAGACACGGAGATTGATGATGATACAGACGCCAACGCCGCCCTCGAAAATTTTTTGAACATTAGAAATCAGCAGTTTTGTCTGCCATCCGCCAGGTAGCGCAACAAAACACCCAAACAGTTTTTAATTGTTTTTAAAATTAGCTAAGCTCTACACCTATCAAGAAACCAAAGCAAGATCATTGTGAAAATTTAATACATCGCAATGTATATCTATTCCAAACAATAAATGTTATTAGATGCCAATAAATCTGTTTGATGTCCAAAAAAGATATGCGTCAAAAACAGGTAAGTTTGAAGGGCTCCTGGAGCGTTATGACTTTGAAAATGAAAAAAAGCCATCGTCCACCTCTTGGGCAACCATTGTAGTTCTAAATGTTATAAAAGATTTTATCATAGTTTAATTATTTCCTCAGCGGCATTTGAAGTACCATGACTCGAAGCACAAAAAAGTGCTACGTTTGATATAAAATATCTAAACAAAAAAATTTTACACAACATTAAATTTTTTTCTGCATATTACCAATTATAAGCACTACATCTGTAGCTAATTTCATTGCCCTAGCGCTTGTCATTAAAAACATATTTGTGCTGAAAAATGTCAATTTTAGGGCAATATTTGGAGGGATGAAAAAAACAAAGTAGTGCAAATACCAAAAAAGTATATCGTTACATTCTGCTCCGACATCATCTTAACAAAACTGCTCTATTGGAACCGTGTTATCTTTAATGGATCGTTCATAAAACATGAACCAGCGGAGCAAGTGAGGGTCCGCGCCATCATATTCGCAACGCTACAAATGCGCATGAACAGTATAAACCAATACATACATAATATCAAATGAAAGAGGATTGCATTGCCTTTCGAATGACATCAATCCCACAAAACAGTATTTAAAAGGAGATGAGTAATGACCTGCCAAAAAGTACCTAAACTGCCACATTCAGTGGGACCGTGGCCTTACTATATACACCAGCTCAGTTGCGCCCCTTACGTTCAGTTGAGTGCTCTTTAATGTAGTGATTGTTCTACTTTGCTGCTCTCGCAAAGTGGTTCCTGTCTGTCTGGTCGAGGTTACGAATTGTCTACGCGCCGAACGTTTCTGGTGACCGAAAAAGTTCCAGAGACCCACGCGGCTACAAAGTTGAATCCCGTGGCCTTGGCGCACGGTAAGTCTCGCTCCAGCGTTCAATCCTGCTGCTACGCCGCCATCGATACCCGCGACGCTCTGTTGATATCTTCTATTCTCTTTTTGTTTTGGGCACACGTTCGCCCCATTCAGCGTTGAGTTTGCCTTCGGTTTTCATCCCAGCTTCGTTAAACGTTGTTCGTGAGATTTTGGTGGAGGTGCGGGGTGTCACTTTCTATGAACGACTTCGATATCAGAAATACTGTCCTAGCCATGGGTTTTGAGTTCTCAACAATATGTCTGGGTCAAAAGAGACGTGTACTGGCACCGAATCGGTCGTTTTGCTGACCACGCTCGCCTGCGATCAGGTTTATTCCTCTAAGTTTCGTGCTACTTGTACCATTGACCCCTTCCTTTCTGGAACTTCCGGGGGAGTGCGCATTTCCATGCTCTGATCGTCAGGCAGTGCAAGAGGGGTAGAAAGCAGCGCTAAAAACGACGGACAAGTAAAGGAACGAACAACGCAGAGCGTCAGGCAGGATTCTGATGCGTGGCAGCGTAAAGAGTAACTCTCGAATACGCAGTATCATCAAGATGAATACTTGTCCATTTATTTTAATTTTATCGAAAGAAAGACGACTTTGTCTCCGATCTTTGTTTAACTGCTTGCTTTGTCCCAGCACTTTTTCCCAATCTGATGGACGTGCGAGAAGTCATCAGAACTACTGAGCCTTGAACCCTTTAAACATGCAGCTGCTCTGTACTGCATTCTTGTTCCATTCATCAAGAAAACTGAGGATAACTGGTCGCACCGTTTCTTAGTGACCTTACGACCAAACGAATGCATTCTTTCAATTGCAGATGCGTATACACCGAGAATATCCTCAAAAATTTATCTCTTAACGCAGTTTTCAAACCATTCATTGCTTTCGTGTGTGCTGTCTCTTTACTTCTATAAACAAGTAGATTATTGCGTCTGCTTCTGTTCTCAGGTAGTCTACTTTGCCGAGAAGGAAATTAACGTTATTTTCAAGAGACACGATCTTCATCTCAAAGGCTGCCACAGAAACTGCCATATTGGACAGTGCCTCCATTATTCGATAGTTGCAAGTCTAGCGTTCGAGTTCACCAAATCAGCGCGTCGGTAGCAGTTTTCTCTCCTTTATCTCCTTCACGTCTTACAATGGCCTTAGCTGCTGTGTTAGTCCACTCATGGGTGAATCAAGGACACAAGAAGAATTCATCTGCCGGAGCCTGATTAATAGACTAGCATAAATTATCGTTACCAAGAAATAGTGATGAGTTTCCGGCACACTGTACGACTATCGGTCATGAACTCCCTACAGTGCCCGAGGACAATGGAGACCAGACAGGAACAAGGTGTTAGCAGTGTTGGACTACCCATGCCCTCAACTATCAAGCAGCTGCAGAACTTTCTTAGAATTTGCAGGCTATTATCGAAACTTCATCCCACGATTCTCCATTGTAGCACGTCGACTCACAGACCTGCTAGAAAGAACCAAAGATGGAATTGGGGCCAAGACTAAGAGCAGGCCTTCACTGTCCTCAGGAAAATGTTAGCCAACGATGCCGTGATTAAAGTCTCTCCAGAGCCCAGACCAGCCTTCTTGTAGAAACTGACGCCACTGGTATAAACGCCATACGGTTCTTCTACAGGAAGGTCAGAATGGGCTTCAGCTGGTACCATTCATCAGCGTAGTCCTCACCGACTCCGGGAAATCTACACCGTCCGCAAGGTGGGAGTGCCTCGCAGTGGTCTGGCCAGTAGATAAACTCAGACCCTACCTTGAATTCACCGACTTCGAAATTCACTGTCCACCACTACTCCCTCTCTTGCATGTTCATCACAGACAAAGCTTCGCGGGTCAAGCGGTATGTTCTTCGCCTCCAGGGCTTCGGCTGTACGATGAGGCACCACAAGGGCCGTTCTAACATTCCTGCAGAAGCGCTCAGTAGAGCCCCTCTCGATGTGACAAATGTGCCTGACGGCAGTCTTCCAGAAAGGCTTGTTCAGATTGCAACACTAGACTGTGACTCCGCAGTAGCTCTGACGTAAATAAAACAGCGCTCTGGTCGACGACATAGGTGTTCTCAGCAGTGGGAAGCTGGCTGGCGAACAGAGGAAAGATGCTGAGCTGGCTGCACTCAAAGCAATGGTTCAAGGTGATGATCTCCCACGATCTCAAATGCACGCCTGCTGAGCGGCCTGGACAGGACAAAGGCTGGATCCTAATGGCCTGCTGATACAGTTGGGGAGGAGAAAGGTGCCTTGGTTTAATAACCATATACGTTCACTGGTTGTCCAGATGGGTCATGATAAAGATATCAGCATCATTGTTTTTAAGACCAACAAGCGTATCTCGTTCCCCCCCCCCCCCACACACACACACACACACACACACACACACACACACACACACACACACACACACACACACACACACACACACACACACACACACACACACACACACACACACACACACACACACACACACACACACACACACACACACACACACACACACACACACACACACACACACACACACACACACACACACACACACACACACACACACACACACACACACACACACACACACACACACACACACACACACACACACACACACACACACACACACACACACACACACACACACACACACACACACACACAC
>JAZHYW010033449.1:0-10620 GCA_037355805.1 Ixodes ricinus
TTCGTAAACACCCACCGGAGAAGGTGTTTCTCATCTGGACGCCAGGACACAAGGCAAAAGGGAACGAGGCCGCCAACGCCACAGCCCGAGGTCTTCTCATCCGGGCCCCCTCACGCTGACCCCCGTCTTTGGACATGGCGACCGTAACGTTCGCCGAATATTTAACTATATTGAGACTGAACAGAAGAACATTACCTCCTCCGGACAAAAGACTAACTAAAGAAGATGAATACATTCTTAGGTGACTACAGACAGACACACTGCCCACGTTGGCTAAACTACACTCCTGGTACCCCTCACTATATTCCCCTTCTGCCCGCATTGCCGGGAGAAGGTGGACGCATACCACACAGTATGGGCATGCCAACACACACCAACCATAGACCCGATCTCACACACGTCGAAGGGAGCAGTGGGAGGCCATCCTGCGCAGCGATGACCCTGCCTGCCAGCACTGGCTGGTAGAGAGGGCCACTGCGGCGTTGGAGGCCAGTGGAATCCTGGAATTGGGATAAACACCTTCTTCTTCCCCAATTTCCTTCTTTTTTTCTGAAATAAAGATGTTTTCAATTAATCAACGTAACTCCCCGAAGGTGCTCCATTGTATTCCTCGGAAACTTGAAAAAGTCTCGCCGTTGGCTTTCGATGCTTCGAACCAAAAATAAAATCTATAAAAGACGAACCGCACGTGTGTGCGACAACTGCTCGCCTCGTGTTTTCCAACGCAGGCACGTCGGAGACCTGGGGAACATCAACGCCGACGTGACGGGCAAGGCAAGGGTGTACATCAGCGACAGCATGATCTCGCTCGTCGGGCACCACGACATCATCGGCCGGGCTTTGGTGGTGCGTACGCATTTAAAATCTTAAAATCCCAGAATCAGTTAAAAGAGACAAGCGTCTGCCACGTCCGCCAGCGCTGCTATGACTCCGCCAGGGTCGCGGCCAGCGACAGCGTGACACTTCTGCGATGTCCTCGGGTCGGAAATCGAGGGAGCACTTTTTAGGACGCAATAAACACAACCAGGTGGAGACGCTTTCCAGGCTTGAGGAAGATAACCTAAAAGGACGTGCAGACAAATTATGTGTGGCCTAGTTAGTGATTACCACGAGACTCATCGGAAGGACGCGTCTCGCCAGGTTCACGCTCTCCCGGACGACCTGGGCAGGGGAGGCACCGACGAAAGCAAGGCGACCGGCAGCTCCGGCGCCCGCCTGGCCTGCTGCATCGTCGGCAGACAGTCCGGCACTGGATGGACCAGCCCCAACTCGCGGCTGCTCTTCCTCATGTTTTCTGCTCTGCTCGTTTTCTTCTGCAGGCACGGCGCCTGAACCTCGTGTGCCTCTTTGTTCACTGTGTACATAGCTTCGTTACCTTGTTGAATAAAACGCTGCTAGCTGCGCTCGTCCCTTGTTCTTCATGAACCTGGGACGGATCGGACCAAGGTGGAAGGTGGGATGAGTGTTTGAACGGCGCCAGCTCAACGTAAAGCAAGTCTGGCAAGGGTTCGCTCGCATTTCCGACAAGAGATGGCGCAATACGTCTGGGGTAGACGCGTTGCGGATTTAGTAAAGGCTTTGCACTTCAAAAGCAGCTGGTGACGCAAAAATAAACGTTGGGACCAAGCACAGGTGATCGGACTGGTGGCATAAAGCGCGAGAACAAATGTACGACGAAATCTCGTTCGATCCGTATGGCGGACCGCGCATCGACAGTCGTTGCGAAAGGCACCATGTCAACGATCTCCGGTCTACGAGAGCCAATACTCTCGGCGAGGTTTTCCAGCAGTCCGCATGCGAGAACCTCTTAAGGTCTTGGCGTCGCAGCATGTCGTCTTCGCGCGTTGGTGAGGCGAGAATAAAGTATCCTATTTTTCTTTCAATCCGTATGGCGGAAAATGCTCCCACCATGTTGCGAAAAGCACCATCGTCATACAGATTCTAACTCGTTTGCGAAGAATGGCTAAATTATAATTATCGTGCATAGTAGTAAAAGAATTTCGAAATCAAAGTATACCGTTAAAAGGCTTAACTTGTATTTTTTCCTCAAGCTCTCGTTAGGCGGCGCAAGCCGCCGCCCGATTAAAACGCCTTTCGTTCATCCAGTAGGAATTAGCTCGTCGTAGAGCCCTCTCGAAGAACCGTCCTTGTGGGCGCACAAGGCAGCGCGACATGAACTGCGCGAAGGTCCCTAAACCGGCAGCGCCCCTGCCGGGAGGTGCGCAAAGCCCCAGCAAACTTCTGACGCATTGGCTGGCGTTGTTCAGAACCTTCTATTCTTCCCCGTGGGTTGAACCAATCCCTCCTAGATAAGACCAGTAAAACCAAATTATTGGCGTCGCCCCCCCCCCCCCCCTCAAATAAAAAAAGGAGGGGGCACATGGCTCAGATTGGACGCTAGTTCTGCGAGAGCGTTCGACTGGGATTCGGGACCTCACTGATTGGCCACGAGTACCGGCCGAACACTGACGCAGCACCCGCGTTCAATTTTTGCTCCGTATTGGTCTGCTAAATTTCGGTGACGCCGAAAATTCAGCACTATAGAACTTTGGATGGACGGATGCTAACGACTGTACGCTTTATAACGGGCGGTATCTTGCGCCACCTAGCTTAGAAACCAAAAGAACTAAAAGTGTGATTCCTTCCTGGCCCTTCGTTACCTATAGGAGCTGTCGATTGGACGGATTTCCGCGAGGCAGAACGTGTCCGCAACGGTAAGTGGGCGAGCTGCCCCGGTATTACGTTCAGAGCATCGTGCACCCCGCCACGACTATGCGGCCTAACCATGCCCTATCGAGGTTGCCATCGCGGTATACTCGGGTAACATGGAAAGGCGAGATCCCCGCCCGTCATCTATACGAACTGCTGTCATATACTGTGCAGATTTCTACCGCAGATCTTCTATGTCCTGCTGCAGATTTAAAAAAAAAAGACGGGACAAGTTTTTTTATTTTTTTTAATTTAGCAAAGTGATCAGGGCTGGGGAGGAGGACAGTTCCTACTCGAATAAAACCAACTTTACATTGTTCTTAGGAAGCGTTATACCACTTTGTCAATATTGGGTCTGAGGTCCCAGGTGTCAATCTGGAAGCTGAAAGCGTGCCATGTTGCAAATATCTCCCTTGGGTGTTTCTCAAGCCGCTCTACAACTTTCCCAATGATTTAAAGGGGCCCTGCAAGGACTTTTTTACTGGTTTTTAATTTGCAGCGAACCTGAGCGCACCCAACGTAGTAACTCAGTGAAACTTTTCTTTTCTCGAAACTTCGCTTTATTTTAAAAGTTATAGGCAAAGTAAAATTACAAAAACAAGCAAAAATTAACCTACTTCATGACGTCCTTGGTTGCTTGAGTGGCCGTGAACTAGAGGAGGGGTAGTGGGCTCATCGCGAGCGCTCACGGCTGCCGCACTCCGCGCCGACGGCGCGAGAGGGCGCCACTAAAGCATGTTCTGGATAGGCCGTATGCAGTGGGCAGCCAGAGCGGCTCTCATTGCATTTGCTGCGCGATTAAACACTAATTCGGCATGACACTTCATTGGCCACAAACGACAGCAAACACGGGGTAAAGATCAGTTCAGAATGGGAGCCACTTCGGGCTGCCATACCGCGAAACGGCCAAACCGCAAGACAAAGCTTCTCGCCGAAGGCCTTCGGAACGCTCGGAGCCGGTCGGATCCTCCTGTCCGTATACGACCGCAGCGCCGCCGCGTACATCCGCGACCTTTCCGTGTCGGCGCCTGATCCCACTACTCCGTTCTAGTATGCGCCACCTGTCCCGCCGCTTGGTGGCGGGTATGTCGAACGGGTCATTTCTTGTTTCCCGTACTTTATAAACTGCATTCGTTTTTTTGTTTTTTTTTTTTCTGATCTAAAATACTAAACAAAAACTCCTTTTATAAATAATTGAAACGGTTCGCGCCACTTATATATTGTATTTCGACTACAAGGAAGCTTTTAGCGGCTCTGACCAGTAGTAAGCCCAGGACCAAAGACGTCAGCATTTTGCGCGCTTTTCGGTACCGCGGGTCACCCTCGTCGGTGGAGGAGGTTTCCGCGTCGTCCGGTTAAAATATGACGCACTGATATTTAGTTACTCTCCCCGTGCCCGCTGGCTTGCCCGAACTTCAAGAGACGTGGAAACCGCAAAAAGGTAGACGCTTAAATATGATTGCAGGGCCCCTTTTAATCAGGAGTCTCCAAAAACCCAGCCTGTGGGCCTAATCCTGCCCTCGGAGGTTTTCCGACCGGCCTGAGGATGGGCTTGGTCCCTTCCGATGAAGTGAAGCCCGGCTCGCGTCCCGCTCCCAACATGCCCGCTGCCACCGGCGCAAAAATAAACGCGCGTAAAAAGAAAGGAAGAAAAAGAAAAAGCGGCAGCGCAACGCGCATTAAAGGTGTGAACGCAGATACCAGAAAAAAAAACGAGAGAAAACTTTTATTGTAATGCGTGTCCTCTCATATTATCCATTGGACATTGTCATCCCCAGCATCACTATTCTTCGTCCCCGTTTTCATATCTGGGCAATTACGATGTGAAGATTCTCTCGCGTCCCCATGTATATTGTGCATAGTGTCGTGTGTCGCGCCTATTGCATATTGTCAGCATTAGTTACTATTACTCTCTCTAGTCTTCCGCCCTGTGCGAACATGTCAAAGTTCCTATTGGCTTTGATTCACGCCTGGAGTTTTCTGGGTTACCATTATCGTGTAATGTTATGAATGAATTGGCTAAATATTTATTTTACAAATACACCCGTTTTTTAAATATCTCTTAAGCTTTTAGGGTTTTTAATTTATGTGCCTAGCAAGGGTTATTTATTTCAGTTTTTTCTCGGTTGTATTTACTTTTTTATTTTCCGGCACTCGAGGCAGCGCCGTATTTCCAAAATGTTGGGAGACCTCGGATTAAAAGGAAAACTGAAGCGGTTCTGTAATTGAGGAAAAAACACTTAAATCGTCTTCATTTGACCTCCAAACTCCCGAATACCGAGATTTTTTTCTTTTTAATTTGGTGCACGGAGATTGCGGAAAGAGGCAAGTAGGACAGCTCGGAAACAACGACTGGCATCGCTGCTGCCAGAAGGAACTTACCCTCTTCCATCCATGTACTCAAGGTGGGAGAGGGTATGCATTCGACACATCGCCACCAACACAGCCCTAACAGCCGTGCTGAGAAGGAAATTTTATAGGTCACACGAAGAAGACGACCCTGGTCCCGACCTTAACTGCGAGACTTGCAAAACCCCGGCTACTTGTAAACATCTAATATGGGACTGCGAAGCAAACCAACATCTAAGACAAGACGTACTCCTCAGCATTCATGTTACATGTAACATGTTACTTGCTGAAACGCACACAAGTAAAATCTCAGTTGTAACTCAGCGCTGTGCTTGTGCACTCCTTCCACTTGGACGAGTTAAGAACGGGGATGCTCCGCCTCCAGTGCGATCTTTCTGCCGTTGATAGTAGGAAGCCCCTTTATCCTGGGAAAAGTGGCACCATTCATTGTTGCAGAAATGCTCGGGGCACGTGCCGCGCGCCCTCTTCTGGGAAATCCACGGCTGTCTGAAATCTAGCCCAGTACTGCGCTGTGCCGCCAAGGATCTTCCCAAGGGCCGCGACGTTGCACGTGCATCGACGAACCTTGCGCTACTTTTGAAACATGGTGGGCTTCGCTGATAGCACTTCGTCGCACGCGCGTGCTGGACGGGGGCGTTCGCCTGCTTGATATCTCACCGCCAAAACTGTTGTCTCCGCGGCAGGCGAGTTGACGACACGTGGGAGCAGCCGTGGTGCATTGGACTCGGAGCAGGCGACGATGTCCCGGTCCCAGTTGGTTCCGCCGTTTAGATTAGGGCCCTTGGTTTCATTTTGCGTGGAACATTTTCTTCGTATGTTAAGGCCCTATTCCTCCCATGTGTTTCAGCCTATGTATGTGACCCTTTTTCTCAGGATCTGCTAGGGTTAGAGGATTGACGTTGGTATCATCGTATTTAGCTTTCTCTGTTCTCTTTACTGAACTAGAACTATTGTTATTTTTATTTTAGTTCTTTTTTAATTTTGTTTATACTGGACCCTCCCAATTTTAATGCCAAAATGGACAATAAACAGCTTGTCAAACAAAATTGCCTTGATTGATTTTCATAATTCTAGTTCAGTAGACTCTCCCTTGTGTTGTTTTGGTAGTGGAAAAAAATAATGCTTCTAGTTTCTAAGGTTTCAGAGAAAAAGGGTCAAACGTCGCAAAAAAATGATGTTTTGAGATAATTGACTTTGAAGTGAAAAAAGGCGCTTTATAACAAACTCGTACTCTAGAAATGCATGCTGATGCATCAGTTCGGTGGCCACCAGCCAGGTTGTCACCTCCATAGTCAATATTTAGTTTCTTTGTTTGCTGCCTTGCTTTGCGGGCCTCTTTTGTGACGAGCTGTGTAGCCCTGTCTGCAAAGTAAAGTCGTCGCCGGTCAGCATCCCGCAACCACTGCACCGTGAATCATCCTGGTGAAACACCAAGTAGAGGCCCAAAGTTGTCCGTTTTGACGTCTCTCTAATCGGTGTGTCCAACAGCACTTTTCACACTTCAGAAAGTAGGTGCAGGCGACGCTAGCTCTTTGTGTTGCTTTTTAACCAGCTGCAAGTCCCCACCGCACACTTCACACACCCAGCTTTCGGCGACGGTACAGGACAGAAGGTCGATGTCAATCAGTTTATAGTCGCAGTCACTAACTCTTGCCTTGAGCTCTTCAAAGCGTGCTGTCGAATGCGACAGTTTCGAAGAAGACGCACACGTGGTAGCCCCTGCGTCAGGCACCAGAATGCATTGCAGGGACTCGGCGACATGAGAAATTAACCTGTGCCGACTACCCTGGAAGCGACGCTTTTGAAATACCTTCTTTGTCTTCGTCATTTGATTAACATTCAAAATCTAGTCCTAAAGTAAATAATAAATTACCTTGCCCGTGGAAGCACGCCGAAGCAGAAGCAAAAGAACGCTCGTCGCAAGTGATACCGGCAGTGTCTGAGGATTTATGGGGCTAAAAACGTTAAAGCTAGACAGCTGTTTGCTGTTGCTGGACGAGCAATAAACATTCCGCTAAACCAAGAGAAAATCTGCGTTTTTTTACTGTTTTTTTACAACATATGAGAGATACAAATCATGCATAGGTGTAAAAGGGGGCGTGGTCGGTCACCCCTAGGTTTCGGAAAAGGTCATTTTTCCTGTAGATAAATCGCGCACGCTCAAATGACACAGTCAGCATTGTTCAGGAAATACTAGGAAATCCAAATCTCTAAAAAACAAAAAATCTATTTTTTTCAAAACTTTGCCCTACCCTGTTCCCTTAATAGACCATTTGCTGTCTTACCCAAGCATCAAGGAGAATGCAGATTGCGTTCCACGCGCCACACGCGCACGCTCGTGTATAAAAGATTCGAAGTAAATAACCAAAAGAAAGCATTGACGAACGCGCGTGCAAGATGCCATTTGTTTTAGGTTTTTGCTTTGGAAAAGTTACTACTGCTGAGGCCAAAGTACGCGGCGCGTGGAACACCAATCCCCCGCATTCTCCTTGATGCTTGGGTAAGACAGCAATAGGTCTATTGGGGACATCGTAGAACGCACATATGCGGACGAAGACTTGACTGAAAGTTCTGTCACGCAGGCTGCATGCCGTTGACAAGATCAAACAACTTTGAAAGGCCTTTCCTCGGACACGCGTACCACCGCGCGTTGTTTGGGCCAGCATCGTCTTGTTTGGTGGACAAAAATTACATTTTTCAGTCGTACCCGGTCGTTTCCAAATTTCTGTTATCGTCATTTTTTTTTTTTTTTTGCACCGTCATTGCATTTTTAGGAAGCTCTGTAGTTGTTCCAAAGCGGACGGATGAGGCTGAAAGACGGCATTTCGGACGCGAAAAGCCGGTTCCAGACGTGTTTGTGAGGACGGGCCTTCAATCGACTTCTTGTCAATTGTCCAGGGAGTCCCAAGCAAGCAATGCTGAGCGCAGTCATGGAAGCGGTATCTGACCTTTGTAGCAGGTCTTGTAGCCGTCAAAATATTGGTTTGGAGCAGCCCCAGACGGTTTTGGAGCAGATGCCAACATCTGTTACCACATCTTGGAAATTAAATTAGTGATTGCATCGATCGCTAAATTAGTTCATTTGTGAAAATGATTGAAGTTTTCTTTTAATATTGAACTATATTGCTTAATAGCCTTCTTCTTAGAAAAGGGGAATAGGGCAGAGTAGGGAATTCCATTTACAATGGATATTTTAAAAAAAAACAGTTTAAACTGAAGCATATTAGCTCAACACTTCAGTTGAGATAAAGCCTTCCTCCTCCTTTTTACACTCGGAAATTTGTTTAGCCTGTATAGGTAATTATTGTAAAATGTCAGCAAAAACCAGCATATCCGCTAAAGCAATTAAATCTATCAATACAAAATGCACCCCCCCCCCCCCCCCCCAAGTTTTATGAAGCTACCAAACTCAAGATCATATCATAAACTGCAAAAACAACCACCACCAAATATTATGAAAGCATTCAGATGTGCTTTATAAGTGACACTGCGCTTTACCGGCGTTGGAAACAGAGTTGAGTCAAAGTTTGCTATCCTTGACTACTACACAGGAACTGCCTTGATTTAAGGTATTTATTTAAATATAGACTCGCAATAATTTTCCCCTTTCCGACTTTTTTTTTTTCAATTGGAAGTGAGCTTACAGTCGATGTCACAAAAGGTCGACCAGTAAAATAGTACTCAACATAATTTCCGAGCCAATCGCGCTAACCTAGACACTTCTCCGTGTCAGCTGCTGCTCCTAGCACTCTGGTGCAAAGCAGTGAAGCTCGACGCGGGCGCGCTGGAGTCAGGCGCTGAAGGTTGACGCGAGCAGGGCAAATGCAAACAAAATTGGGGTAAGTGTAGGTTTAGACAGCTGAGAACGTAGTTTTCCTCAACGGGCGACTTGTCTCCCAGCTGTAGATGAGCAATTTGGCCAGTGCAGTACAACCGCTAGCCTGGGGTCTTTAACGTGCGCCACGCAGTAGGGATACACGACCGCACGCCGGTACGATGCTCACTTAGGATCGGAACGGGCAGGGATGGGGATTGGACCCAGGATTCCTTGGTTCTGCAGCGCGAGCTTTCGCTTCACATGCCTCGGCGCAAGTACCACGGTACACTAACATAGAGAGAGAGAAAAATATTAACTTTTATTTTCGCTGCGGTCTGTAGCCACGGCATGGGGGCATGCGGCAGACATGATAATCAAGTGATTTCGTCAGAAGTAAAACAGCCTGGTTCTGTATTCTCACAGTAGCCACCATTGTACTAGTTTGCGAAACTTTCTCGCGACATCGCCGACATCGTCTGAAAATTTAGACGATGACGGGGCCAGTGCGGTTGACGAGCAATCTCTATACTTCGCCTCATTTTAAATCAGAGCGCAGCTGACGCCACGAGGCAATGGTCCAGCCAAAGTGTCAAAAGCGTGACATCAAGGCATTCGTCATTATTCTGTACGTGTTCTCTCATCGGCTAAATCAATTAAGCGCAGTGAATGCCCCGTGACTTACACTTTTAGTATGAGTGTTCGTGGTTGTGCGTTCGAGCCTTTGACTGTGCTCTGACCTGGACCACTTCGCACACCTGCAACCGAGTAGGACCGGCTGAGACGAGGCCGGTTTTTAAAGTCTCTTGCGACGGCTTAGGAACTGCTCCGCAGCAGCGCATCCGGTCCTACGGCGTCGCAAGAGGCTTAAAATCCGGTCTTGTCCGAGCAGGGTCTTACTCGGTTGCAAGTGTGTGAACGGGAGAAAACTGTGCGCCGAGTAAAGATGCTGCGAAATTCATATTTGTACTATTTTCCTTTCCTCCTGCTTTCTCCTTACATTAAAGACCGATCCACAAGCAGAAAGGAGGAAACTCTCCTTCAATTTCTGCTTTCGATTCGAGAAAGAGGGAGACCCTCCTCGCTCTGCAGAGAGTAGCTCAGAGACTGGCTCCTGTGGGGGGAGGAGTAGTGCAAGAGGTAAAGAAGGAAGCTGGGAACCGGTTTTCTCGCCCGGCAGGAGACGATTCTGTGGGTCGGCCTTCAAGATCGACCAATAATAAAATATTTGTATTTTTGCTTGGTTGGGCCCATTTGGGCGCAGGTGTGGCGCAATCCGTAGCAATTTTGGCGCAGGATGTAGCAGAATATTGTTGATGGTGCAACAGACCATTTGCTATATTACCCAAGCATCAAGGAGAATGCAGGGATTGGTGTTCCACGCGCCGCACGTGCTGGCGTCAGCAGTAGCAACTTTTCTAAAGCAAATACCTAAAACAAATGGCATCTTGCACGCGCGTTCGTCAGCGCTTTATTTTAGTTATTTACTTCGAATCTTTTATGCGGGGAAGGCGTGCGCGTGTGGCGCGTGGAACACCAATCCCTGCATTCTCCTTGATGCTTGGGTAATACTGCAATAGGTCTATTCGGCTCAAACGGCGCAGCACTTTAATTACTGCGAGCGTGGTTGGTGAACAAAACGCACAGGCATGGTGCACTGCGAGGAGCAGGAGCCCCTTGATGGGTTTGTTTGCAAGCAGCGTGAAATGCGCCACTGCATGCCTCGT
>JAZHYW010033451.1:0-11431 GCA_037355805.1 Ixodes ricinus
TATGCTTTCGTTTCAGCTTCCGTCCGAGCGCAGCCAAAGGCTGAGGGACGGTTCGCAACTTCGAGAAGAGCATTCCTACGCACCACAAAGTAGTTCACAAAAGTAATTTCTTTTAAAATAACTGTTTTGTGCGTAAACATTGCACAATCTTCCAGATGTGTACTGCTGAGAACGATTTGCAACTAAAGGAATTAAATATCGGAAGTTTATGTGTTTATTAATATATGTAAATGCACGTGGTTTGGTGGAAACACGTACAACCGCTGGCAACACGGCTGCAGCGCTCGGTTTTTCTGTGTGATTTCGTTCCCGTTATCGCCGAATCTTGTGCTTCGCTGCTTTCCTCACCGAGTCGCTTCAAAATGCCCTTTCGCAAAGGCCCATTTGGGCGTCAGGCGCGAGAGGTCGTGATGAATGTCTACTTTCAAATTCGGCAGGAGACTCAGGCCGCGTCGTACCGCGAATGCGTCGTAAACAAGAAAAGCGTCCGGGCCACTACAATTCACTGATACGCGGCGAAATCAGGGCACTCCTTTACCTGCCGGTCACATTGAACGCCGAGAAGCAGGTGGAAAGGACTGCGCCTCGAGCCCTGGTATATCCAAACAATACGGAAATATCAACGGCCGGATCATCGGGGACCTTGCAACGTGTACTTACATCTCGAAACTATGCCGAACAGATAGAAAACTCGGACACAGATGCCAGCGGCCAGCCTACGTACTGACATCCCCTGTGACTAAGTTTCAGAACGTGAAGGGGCACTTTTTAAACCTGTAGCAGACGATATCGTTGATACACCCGTAGCAGACGAAATACTCGGCGAGCGCGGGCGCGGGCGACCAGCGCCGCAGCGGAGTGATACAAAAGTGCAGGCGAGATCGCATGACCTATTGCCGGCGTGTGATTGGCTCCTGCCACACGTAGCTTTGGCTGCGCTCGGACAGAAGCTGAAACGAAGTATAGCAGGACAACCGTGCAGCTTGTCCTTCTTGTGATTCTGAAATAGCATGCTTTTTTACTGTGAAAACTGACTTTACCATAGAGGGGCTCTACGGTATAAATCAAGGGATGAAAATTATAACTGCCGCTCATATAATTCTTTGGTTCATTTCTGAAATCTCGAGATGCACTTTTTTTTTTTATCGATGCCAGAGGAAGTTTTTTTAGCAGGGCCTATGATGTTGTAAGAAATATTGTAAATTGTCTTTCTAAGACCATTGTGACAAGTATAACATGGACAACAATGTTTCTAGGTTGCACAATCTTTGCCTTAGCTGGTTTTTTCTCTCCTTTTCAGATTCAATATCGGATCCACTGCTGAAACTCCCTGAAGGCAAGTTTTGGCATTATTATTTTATAAATTTAACTTGGCTAGATTGTCAATTAGCTAAGGGTGAGCAACTATACGGGCCATACGGTCGTTTTAATTTAATTTAATTTATTTGATTCTTAAAGACCGATGTACATTTCGCGCTTTCCACTTTCTCTGTTTCCTTCTTTCCCGTCCTCCTTTCCACCCTTTACAACCCTTCTGCCACCTCCCCTTCCCTAAATACCACCCCCTTCCTTTTCCCCGGAGCAACCAACACCAAGAGCGGATTAGGCTCCGTTAATCTGCCTAATCCCCGATAAGAGGGCTTGGCGGGGCAGACATTTGTGGCCCGGTCGCCTGAGAGCGCAGTCTTTACTGAACTAACTCTACAGACAGGAAACGAGCGTTGCAAGCTGGCGGAGATGAGGGAGTGCAGCTTCGACTGGGACACAAAGCTGGTGCCGAAAGCACTTTGAAACTGCGCATGCATCTGGAACTGGTTTTGGTCAACATTATCTTCATTTGGGCCAGAACTCTCGAAGTGCAGCAGGTTCAGCTCTGTGAACATCCCTGTCTTGAACAACCACGCTATATTTTTCCTGCAAATATATGTTTTAGCAATATTAAAATTATTAAAATAGCGTGCAACGATTGGATGGTGAGAAAGTCAAGTCAGAGGTCAAAGTTGAACGATTGGATGGTGAGAAAGTCAAGTCAGAGGTGAACGTTGCACCAAGAATTCGATAATGATGTGACCGATGGAAGAGGGATTGCAGGCTGACCCCTATGACTGCACACTTGGATGGATTGAGAAGAAGGCAGTTTGAGTCGGACCACTCCTGCACTAAAGACAGGGCCGCTGAAGGTTGGGACAGCTTACGTTAGCTGTAGTCCATGCAAGCAGAGTGATGTTGTCAGCATATTGGACTATGTGCATGTCGATAGATTGGGAAAGATTATTGGTGTACATGAAGAAACGAGTAGGGCCAAGGTCGGACCCCTGAGGTACCCCTGCTGAGGCGGCAAAACTCTTGGAATGGGATCCTTGGAAGAGGACCTGGTGTGTGCGACCAGTAAGGAACCGAGCTAGCCACCGAAGCAGAGTGCCGCCAGACAACTGCCCTTCCTATCTTCCGAAGAGTATAGCATGGTTCAGCATGTCAAACAAATCTAGTTGCGCCATATCAGTCGAAATACCATGGTCACTGTTGTCACTGATGTATTGCAAGATCGTAGCCTTATACAATGTTTATTTTCACTCAAACGATCATTAATGCAGCATTTAGTCTGCCCTATATAACATAAGCCACAGTCAAAAGGAATTTTAGTAAACGACACCCAACACACATTCCACATACCATGTCCACACAGCTGATACGGAGATACTTTGTATATGTGTTTGTAGTTTTTGCTTCCTGCTGTCTGGGGGTTCTGTTACGTCTAATAGTTGTTTATTTCAAGAAAGATGTTTTTGGTTTAGAATATACATCTTGTTTGTCGATGGTTCCATGTTACAATCATAAAATTAAACATTAAGATTCACTTCAGTGTCTTTTTAATCATAATTCTTCCTCATCTTGGACCCGAAGTTGGCCAAGTGGTGGAGAGTGGCGAGTGTGACTGTGTCGTTTTCTTCTTATTGCAGGGTGTCCCGTGTACGGCGCGTACGTATGCTACACGGCCGAGGACTTTCCCTTTGTGCAAACTCTGGTGGAGAAGCTGGAGCGTCCAGAGCTGGGGATCCGCCTCTTCCTCCCCGAGCGGGACCTCTGTGCTGGTGTGCTAAAGTACAACACCTTCTTCCAGCTCATGGAGAAGTGGTATGTGTGCCTATAGGGTTCCCATGGCTCCTAGAAAATGTTAAAAACGCTCGTAACTTCAAGGGCACTGACACATCAAAATCGTATTTTTTTTATTATCCGAAACGATTGAAAACGGTGCCGGGACGTTACCCTCAAAATTCGAAACTTGGAAATTCAGTATTTGTGAATTAATTAAAAAAACAATTTCCAAATGCCGAATTTGAAGTTCCCGCGCGATCCCCGCCAGTGCAGTCAGTCAAATTTTGCGGTCTCCTGCGACTCGACTTTCTCTCGGACCTCTGCTGACCCGATGCGAGGAGGAGGCGAGCTGGCGGGATAGAAGGGAGCCGGCGCGGGAAAAAACCGGTTTCTTCGCCGACTCGCCCATCTGCTCGAGCGCCGCCAAGTTTTCTGAGAGAGAACACAAATCTAGGAGGGACATCTCACCGAACTCTGATTTTTGGTTTTCAAAATTTGCAATTGCGTTAAAAAACATGTTTTACGATTGCTGTTATTAAATGTTATAGAAATGTCGCCTACAAAGCTTCTAAATTTCCTGATTTTTGACGTCGTCGATCAAAAGAAGCAAGGAGGTAGCGGCGGGAGATTTAAACGCCAAAAATAAAAATGCGGGCGCGTCGCGCAAAAAGTTTTTTTTTGCGATGCGTTTTTTTTTCCGTGTTTATGACTACAACTTGCATCGTTTTAGACAATAAAAAAAATACGACCTTTGGGGTGTCAGTGCCCCTTTCAGTTCTCATTGTGAGGTTAATTTGGGGTTGCTCCATAATATTACTCAATTACATTCATGAAAAAAAAAAAAAGGGCTGCCCCTTTTAAAGGGCATTAAAGTGCTTTTTGAGATCCTCGTTTTATTGTCATAACTCGATCTACAAGTTCTAAGCATCCTAAAAACCCGAAATTACATTCATGCACAGCCGATTTGCAATTTAAAAAGTAATAAAAGTTCCTGACACTTACTGTTAGCGCACAACAGATGGCGCTACCGGATTTCACTGGATATGGTCAGAACGACGGACGGCGCTTGTCAACTACTCGCGAACAATGCGTTCCTGCTTGGACAAGTGGCCGACCAGTCCCGCTCGTCCACACGGGAAACCATCGCTTGCAAGTGGCTGACAAGCACCATCCGTCGTTCGACCATATTTAGCGAGTTTCGGTAGTGCCATCTGTTGTTCCGCGCCAATGGTAAGTGTCGGGAAATGCCGATGCTGAAACGCAATACTCATGAGGCAGGGTCGGCACTGATATCTTCCAATCTGTGTGGAACGACATGCTGTTTCATGCAAGCCAGCCTAGCTTCCCCATTTCCATCGAAGCCCACACATGTGAGCTGCAAAATGTGTATGAATGTGCCAAGTTGCTGCTATGCTGCAACAGCGATAAAAAGAAAACTTGTGCTTTGCGTTCTTTGTATTGCGCACAGTGATTAGAAAATTAATGAGCTTTTACTGACTATTTTACTGTTCGATTTTTTTTTTTACATTTCTTATTATTTGTTTTTTTCTGCCCTCCCCCAGGTGCAGGAAGACCATCATCATATTTTCCCCAGAGTTTCTGAAGTCCCACGAATGCCGCATGCAGCAAAAGTTTATTGAAAGTATTGAGATTGGTGAGTCCTTTCTTTTTGTTTACAGAACAATAGTCTGTTCATCCTATGCTGACAGTGCGGTGGGAGCTAAGCGCTTGGTGGACCAATCAGCCGCCTCCCTTTCATCACCTGACCCCGCTCTCTGTGTGGGTATTTAAGGTGGCATGAGCACGTGTCGAAAGACTTGCAACTGGTCCAAGCAGTTCTTTCACTACACTGTCAGCTAAGGGTGAATGGAATATAGTCACATACAGTATACCGGATGATTGCTCAAGTTCCGAGATAAGAGCACTTTTGCATTTCACCTGCTCATGAGAGCTTGCATTTGTTTTGCAAGGTAGATTTGAAGTTTTCGGGTGTGCCTAATGCTTTTGGTAGAGAAGCAGTCAATTCGAACTACTATACTTGAGGATTCTTTTTGCAGTTTTGAGAGATAAACTCTTCTTTCTCGCAGGCCTTCAATCAATGTAAATTATTGTCTTGCATAAGTTTATTTAGCCATCTTCCACAACTTATATTTGAAGTGTTCACTCGTTATGTAACTTTAACTATTACCATAAAGTTCTGAAAGAATGCCCACTTAAAATGAAGAGATAAATGGCGAAAAATACGGGGTGGACTATCTTTGGGGATGCCGCAGCAAAACTTTATCAGAAATGAATGATAAACACCCTGGCACCGGCTACAAACCACTTGATGCGGGAAGTGAAACCGCAGATCGCTTACACCACAAATTTGCGTATCACGATGCAATCAACATGTGGGAATTCGCTACGAACTCCTGCGTCAAAAAGATACCGCAAGTTGCGGACGCAGGAGATTCGCGTTTCATGGCGCGAAGGACCACGGAAAGCCGCCGAGAACTCGCATCTCATGGGAATGAATATCGCAAATCGTGGGGCGCAGCAGGTTCCCACACAAAAGTGGTAGATCTGTAATTCCTCCGACACACTATACACCTTTCCAAAAAACGCTTCTAGGCCGCCGCCATGTTGCTGATGCTGATGCTGCTAGTGCGACTCTCGCACCCTCTATCAGCTAGAAATTTTCTGCCACTCTCTGGGACTGTGAAGACCCGCTCAGCGCGGTTCTCTACCTGTGTTTTTGCGGTTTTGCATTCGACGTTTTCTCGCCCCTCTTGAAAGTTTCCACTTAATTTTTTTATCCGTGCTGCGTACCCTTTCTGTGTTATCTTCCATTCTGAGAAATAAGGCTGGTAAGTGCCTGCCATTCAAGCTTTTCTGCTTGACATTCACGGGAAACGAAGGAGGTGAAGGACGTCGAAACGGCCCTCGACGCGATTTTGCGAACATTGTTCTCCCCTCCCAGAGATAATCCGCGTAGAATCCTCAGTCATCTCCAAAAATAGTTGTCCGGGTTGGGGTGGGAAACGGGTCAGTCGCGTTCGTTCCTTTGACTTGGTGCTGTTGTGAAAAAGGAAGCTCTCCACGAAACGTGCCCCAAAACGAAGTCATCTTGGATTCCGTCCGATCGTCAAGATGTGACTGTCGTCGACTGTGACTGTGTTTTTTGAGATCTTTCTCAAATAAATTCTTTTCGGATAACCCTGCATCCTGTGGTACATACAATATATTGTTCGAATGCTAACACTTTCCATATTGTATGTCCGTGTCCTGTCCACCGGTAAACACGTTATTTGTGAGCGTGAAAAATGAATGCCTTTCGGCTCTCTTCTGTTGTAATTTATTTTTGACAGCTAAGCGCTTTGTCGTTTGTCATGCGGCGAATCGCGCGGAGCTGTCAAAACTTATCGTAAAAAACACACAAAAACTAGAACTATACATTCAAGTCACATTCGTTCTGTCGCGTGCGTACCCAACAAAAATAGTTTATAGGTTTTTTATTGCTTTTTTTTTTCTTCTTTCAAATGTGGTACAATGCTTTCTCGATGACCTCGGGAAAATACGTGCACCATGAAACACAAACTACAGCGGGAAAAGACGAGAATTTAGCCGCCAGTATTGTTTGAAACTGCGCCTACGCAGGCTGCGCCTATCGAAATCACAGTCCTCTCGGTTAGGGTTAGCAGGGACGCCGGTGAGAGCCTAGCCTCAAACCCAGTGACTGGACTCGAAAACGGTTTGCTACCCCTGGGGTCGAGTGTTTCTTGGAAAGGTGTATACAAAGTAAACTTTCATCTGAAAGGGAAAGATGGTCACACAGACTGTCACTAGCGCTGTGGTCGTAATATACAAAGTTGCTTTCATTAGAAAGGGGAAGATGTGCAATACAGAGACTCTTCTAGTGCTGTAATCATACTTTGTATATACTGTGAACGACTTATTTTTCGCAGGCTCAATGTTTCGCGATTTAGGTCGAAGCTGAAGTTTTGTATTAATTTGCGAGTTCTAATTTTTGCGACGCAGTGGGATCTCTACATAGATTCCAATGTGTTTACATTTTACCGGAATTGTTTGCGGGACCTATTTTTCGCTAATTGTAGACGATTCACGAAATTTGTGAAAATTAGGTCTTTATGAAAATTAAGTCGTTTACGGTATGTACAGCTCATGAAACAAAACATTAACGAGCTCGAGCCTCGTGCTTCGCGCTGGGCTAGGATTTCCATCCAACATATCCCAACAGAAGTGTTGCACTATGATTATTATTTTTTCAACCATTTTTTGGGTACCCATTGTAAATATAACCTACTGTAGCCCCACCCCCTGCCGCCTCGAATTCATAAAGAAGTGGGTTGGGCCATATGTCTTGGTGGGTAAGCACAAAAAGTTTAGAAAAAACAAAAAAAGCGAAAAATGCCTATTTTTTTGTGCGTATCTAGCGCGGCTGCACAGGGAGATACATTAAACTCAAAACACAAATTAGTTTTAGTGTTTTATGCAAGAAATGCTCATGAAAGAATGTTTTATTATCGCAAAGTTCATTGCTTGCATATGCGCGGTGACCACCGCCGATCGGCATGCAATGCAGACGTTTGTTCCATGAAAGCATGTTCCTAACACTCATTCTTTTCGTTTGTAAAAAAAAAAAAAAATAATTTGAAAATAGAAAGTTTGAGCGAGCATGCGAGCGAGCGGACGAAAGAAGCGATGAAGAGCGATGCTGGGGTTGTAAGAAAGCCTGCGGTCGCGTTGAAAAATACTTTGGCATCTGGCCAAGTCTGGCGCCTTGTCAGGGGCAAGGAGCAGGCTCTTGCGCAACTTTCTTGTTCGGTGCGTACATGCGTGCGTATGTGCGCGGCGTGCTATCAATGCGGGTTGAGGTGGCGTTGCTGCGTGATGGGGATGGCACCACGAATACGGAGCTTGAAATGGGACGCTCTACAAATGTCTGTGTGCGGCATTGCAGCAAGCCTTAATTTACTTGTTGGCTTTGTCTTGAACATTGTATAACCTTACTAACTGCGGTCGACGTTCCAGGAGAAGCAGCGAGTTCGCGGTTACCTTACTTCGGTGGCGACGGACCTTGAGCTTAGACTTCGTGGTCACATTCCAGGATATGGGGCGGTGGCAATCAGTTCGTCGAACGACATTTCATGAACAAATTGTTTCGTCGACACTGCGATGTTTCATCGACAGATCGTTTCGTGGAAACGAGCACCCGCTCATTTCATCGACAGACATTGCGACGTTTCGTCGACAGCTCGCTCTGCCAGCTCCATCGTCAGCTGCACCTCATCGCGGCCTGTGCGCTTGCGCGGCGCGTGGCCTTGTGCTGGATGGATGGATGAATGGATGAAGGATGGCCGACTGGGCCAAGTAGGGCGAACCAGTGCGCAGCCATCTTGAATCACCGACTTAAACTATCTAAATTTTTTTCCTGCTTATCTTTTTTTTTTTTTGGGGGGGGGGGGTTGGGGGGTTGGGGGGTGGGGGGTTTATTGCATTGATGTCGGAACTTTCGGTTTGTTTGGTTTCGCTCGTGTCTTTGCCCGAACCTTTGGGAAAGCGTTGTCAAAGCCGGAAAGTTTTGTTCTCGACCACTGTCCTTTCTCAAATTATGCGCTGCTCTTGAGGGCTACGCTTTCGGCAGCATACGTGATCGAGGTGTTCTGTACGTCATCGAATGCAACCCTTCGCGGGCTGGCGAGCTGGCCACCGGCACTCCGACTGTTTTGACGAAGTGGCAGGGTCGTTTCCAAAGCAAGTGTATTTTTCCGCGCGTCGCGTCTTTTGGTAGAATCCTCAAGAGCCACCTGAACATAGCATTGGCTGACTGGGCCAAGTAGGGCGAACCAAAGAGCTTGAGTATCGCCTTAGAGCGGTAAACCGCAACCCAAGGCCTGCAGCGGAAATGGCACCTCCCCGGTTGCCGCCATCTTGCCTGTTTGCCACATCAGTGATCACGTGACGTCAAGATGGCTGCACCCAGAGGTGGGCCAGATCAGATTGGCCAGATCACGGTAAGCAGAGGGGCCCTCTGGGGTTGTGTTCCAATCTTACTTGAATGAATCCGAGTTACTCCAGTGGATCATGTCACGTGACAAGACTGATAGAATAACTGGACGCGGGTAGGTTTTTGAATGCCAATGTTTTAAACGTTTACCCTAGAGCGAGATCAAGTAAATTTTGGACCGCGACCGTGCTTACCGTAATCTGCCCAATCTGATCTGGCGCACCATGGGCGCAGCTATCTTAAAGTCACGTGATCACTAATGTGGCAAACGTTCAAGATGGCGGCAACCGAGAGGGGGTGCCATTTTTGGTCGCTGGTTTACCGCTCTAAGTTTACTCAAGCTCGTTGGGCGCGAACCAGTGCGCAGCCATCTTGAATCACCGACCTAAACTATCTTAATTTTTTTTTCTGCTTATCTTCTTTTTTTTGGGGGGGGGGTTATTGATTGGATTGATGTCGTGAACTTACGGTTTGTTTGGTTTCGCTCGTGTCTTTGCCCGAACCTTTGGGAAAGCGTTGTCAAAGCCGGAAAGTTTGTTCTCAACCACTGTCCTTTCTCAAATTATGCGCTGCTCTTGAGGGCTACGCTTTTGGCAGCATACGTGATCGAGGTGTTCTCTACGTCATCGAATGCAACCCTTCGCTGGCTGGCGGGCTGGCCACCGGCACTCCGACTGTTTTGACGAAGTGGCAAGGTCGTTTCCAGAGCAAGTGTATTTTTCCGCGCGTCGTGTCTTTTGGTAGAATCCTCAAGAGCCACCTGAACATAGCATATAGTCCACACGTCAAAACACTGAAGCTCAATCTTAAAAAAAAAAATGAAAGAAAAAAATGAGGCCTGTTTGTGGTGCACACAGCCATTCTATCGTTGAAAATGGCATAAAATCGGTTTTTAAGCTAATTGGCATCTTGTCTTAGCCGCTAGCAATAAACATTGGAGGAGACTGAGCATTCGGTTACCATTAGTTTACTTTTACGGTCATAAAACACAGTTCTTCTTTCCTCCAAACACCCGGTATTCAACGTATTGTACTCAAGAGACCGCATATGATTTTTATACTTTAGCATATTGAGCTTCTGGATATTAAATAACACAATAGTTATGCATATGTTATGTCTGTACTGAAATTTTGCATTCACATAAACTAATGCGTGACGAAAAAACATTAGATTCGGAAGCCGCTCTTTTATGCAAAGAGCTGGGTCACAAACTTGCCCCTGGTATCTGTCTGCTGGCATCGATAAAAAAAAAAAAAAAATTAATATCGCGTGTTATGACCAGTTGGCTACTGCCGACAGATCTCGTCTAGTGGTACTACCGCCTCCAAGGCCTTGAATGTGGCGGCTGCTCGAGAGAAGCTATATAATGCACTAAGTTGCACATTTGATATCAACCATGGTTTACTTTGTATAATAAGACAGATCTTGGGGTAATGTTTTACTTATCTGTCACCAATTCTCGTGTTTTTTTTGTCCCTTAAGGATAATTGACGATGAAACGAGTGCGACTAAACAGTTTTTTCACGTATAAGTCGTAGTAGCCAATAAAACACTGCCTCACTTTTCCTTTTGAATAATTGAGGGTAATGTACATGTTTAATTTGAATTGAAATATTAGGGTTGTAATGTAGAAATAAAAGGCTGCTAGCTGTATTTTTGTTTAAAAATAACCAATATGAAAAAATTTGTCCACGGCCTTTTCCGCAACCCATCTTTGGATCGAAGTTTTGTTTTGCACCTGCGCATATTTTTTTCCATCACTTTTAATCTTCCAGTCACTTTCGGTTCCATAGACGGGCATCGGAACTTGCAAATATCCGAATAGGCCGCGCACGAAGTCCTGTGCGCTCTTGCTTGTTTCATATGTGACACGGATGAGAGCGAGAGGGTAGCGCAGTTAGCAACTGCACTAGGCATCGTCTTCGTTATCTGTTACAACCGCTTGTACCTTGAGTTTCCGGCATTCCTTTCGGAGCCGCGGAGAAAAAGTAAAGTTTGTCGACGAAACGTTTCAGGGTGGTGCTGTCCACGAAACGATTTTCGACGAAACGTCACAGTGTTGACAAAACGTGTGTTCATGAAACGTGTGTCCACGAAAAGTTGTCCACGAAACGTAATTCCATCGAAGTGATAGGGACCCGATATGGGTGTTTGCTGACCCTCGCGAGATCTGAATGGGTTACTGCTCGTGTTATCTTTCTGACTTTGTTGTTTTTGTCCAAACTTACTCTTTGTAAGCAAAACAAAGTTTCTTTCTGTTATCTCCATTGTTTTCTTTTGCACGCATGTATTGCATGTACTACAACTTCAGGGAGCAATACGTAA
>JAZHYW010033452.1:0-73891 GCA_037355805.1 Ixodes ricinus
AAAAAAGACCTCGTGCTCTCATGCTTTTTCAGTAAACTCTCAGTTTTGCCAGTGACATCTTTAGATTTTATTTGTTGTTAAATGACCGCATCTGGCCCTGACCTGATGTGAGAACAAGAATTAAAATGATACCGCCCTGCCAACGTGCTGGCATTTTTAATGGAACTAGAGAAAGCAAGTACACTATTGTTCCCGTTGCTCAACTCACTACAGGAATTAATCAAACTCAACGTGTCCTCAAGAAACAATCGGGTAAATTGACGAGTTCTTTAGCACTGGACTATTTTTACCACAACACTCTTGGGAACAAATATACTTGTCTTTTAATGGTGATATATATATATATATATATATATATATATATATATATATATATATATATATATATATATATATATATATATATATATACGTAGGGAATAATCCCGAGGTTTCAGAAGGCTTATCTTTGGCATTTGCTCCGCTTGATCGAGAGTTTCCGCAACCGAGATGCATCCTTCGATGAATTAGCTCGCGCTTGGTAGCCCAGTAGTGGAATTGTTGTGCATTAGAAAAAGATGGGAAGCAAAAATAAGCGGATGACAAGAGCAAATGAACACAGATAAGTATAAACTATATTGAATAGGTTAAAAGAGTGAGGAGCTACTTATCGCAGCGAAAATTAATCCGGCAGATGAGATCACTTGAGCGCATGCGTACTTTCGAGCTGCTCGAGACATGGGAACCGGGACCCGTAGCCTGCGCAGGCTGCCCATAGCCTGCAGGCCACTGACCTCCTCCGAGATGCAGCCTGCGGGCTGGGTGTGTCGGAGAGTCTCATCCCGCAGAGCTGCGACTCTCCGAGATGTTTCACCAAATGACTGTGAATAATTAAAAAGAAAAAAGGGTGCTTAAAAATAAAGAAATGAGTCCTTCGGAATAGGCACTGCCGACCGTGGCGGCCGTCAGGGAGTATGAATGAGATGTGATAACTAGAAATGCGAGTCACCCAAAATCTACTGTCTGCCTTATAAAATATTTGCCTTATCTGGCACATTTTCAGTTGGAGATTTGTTGCCTGTCCTTCCAAACATGCTATAGCACGATCAGAAGTCAGAAAAATTAAATTCTTCTCTGTGCCGTCCTGTGGCAGAAGTTAGGCTGTCTAGAGTCTGCCACGTTCTGAAGAGCTGAGGGGGAAAAAAAAGCCTCATAGCTGAGCGACGCCTGAGGAGCAAAGCTCAGACCATGGTGTGCCTTTTTACAGCTTAAATTTACCAGAGAATACGACGAAGTGTGTAATTTAGTTGTCTGAATTCCTAACACCAGCTGGGACATATTTGGACGACAGGCAAAAAAGCTCTAAACTTGGATTGTGCCAGACGAAGCAGCTATTTTCAAAGTTAAATAGTGACTTTTTAGGTCACTAACTCGGTATTTATCACTTTACCGTAACCTTGACATTCGCTGCAGATCAGTAATGTTTATCCCAAAAGAATCACTTCTTCATTTCAAGTGCCCTCTTTTTTTTAAAGTTACTATCTCTTATTCATTGGTGAAACACCCTGTATATTGTATTTACATCTTTGTCAGCTCTGCATCATTGGCCTCATGTGAGCAGGCATCATTAAAGAGGGGTGCAACGATTTTAAGATTAAAAATAATTTGCATCTCATTTTTAATATTTATCTGTCGTCCCGGAAGATAGAGAAAATATCTCCTTCATTAAAAAATGTCGCGATTCCGCTGCATAATCGCAAAGCAAAAGTCGAGCATTTTCCCCCACCTGCAGCCGCAAGTGGCAGCCGAAGGAACTACGGCGAGAAGATCACGTGACCTCGCTCGGCTCTAAGCTGCAGCATAACGCCCGCTAATCTCAGCAGAGAGAGGGACGATGAAGCGTCCTCCGAGAGAGCACGCGGGAACCTACACGGCATCCCGAATTACGTCACTAGGAGGGCGACCAGGTGTGACCCTGAAGACTGGGAGTGAGTTGAGGGGTGCCAGAAATGCGAATATTTATCTTTTTTTTTACGCAACAACGAGGACACGCAGGCGAAATCGGTTTTTTTTTCTTTACTTTAGAAGTGTCAGAGGACAACTTCCACAAATTTTTGACCGAAGTCCGGAAATCGTTGCACCCCCCTTTAACTGTTTTACTTGTTCTCATTTTTGGTCTGTGTGCTTTTACAGTCCCTGAAGGATATTGACTACACTGTAAAAGATCGGACACTTTTTGAGAAGTTGCTTGACATTGAGTTCAGTGACGTTGTGGACCGTGGCTTTTTTTACAATGGTAAGAAGAAAAAAACTTTGGATGCATCAGTTATCACATTGTCACATATTTGATCAAGATTGATTTTCTTATTACATGCTTCTTATATCATTTCAGACAACGGACACTCCTTTGATGCTGTCATCTACCATGGGCACGAGCTTACGCTCGTTATTTTCGACATGCTCTTGTTTTGTGTGATTGACTTTGCATCTTCCGACTTTGTAATCTCTGCAGTCTTCACCTACATCATTGACAAGGTTTGCTAATTTATCTATAAAAAGTATTTAAAAAATTGGAGTGAAATGATTTAAATCTGCAATAGTAAACTTGAGGCAGAGATTTAGCTTTTTTTATTTTTTCTTCTTTGTGGCAAGGTGGAGACTTGTGTAGTTGTACAGTGAAAATTCTGCCATCAGGTTTGCCTTAGAGGCCGACCTACAGAATCATCATCTTCCCGAAAGAAGTTCCAGTTTCCTTCTCTTCATTCTCTTGCATTCTTCTCTCCTCCTCCCCACAGGAGTGGGTCTCTAAGCTACTCCCTGCAGAAAGAGGATGGTTCCCTCTTTCTTATACAGAAAGGAGGAATTGAGGCAGAGTTTTTTCTTTTCTGGTTGCTCATTGGCCTTTAAGGTGGCATAAGAAGTACTAAAATATTCTCAACTTTTCAGATGTTAGAAGGATTTCGAAGATTGCTGAGCAGGAGAAACCTGGTCAAGAAGGCTCTTGTGGACGAAAGGTTCTTGTGGTGAAACCTAGAAGGAACTCATGATCAAGATCTCTCATCTAACTGGCATCTGTCAATGCTTCATTCTCCTGCTGTCACAGTATTTTGTGCTAGGGGGATTTTCTAAACGAATGTAGGACTTGAATCTGGTCTCCCACTACATTCAGTGAACCGCTGTGGAACCTCATCTTTTATTTTTAAAGCATACCGTAGAATACCGCGCATCCGCCCATTCCACATTAAGCGCCCATTACCAAATTTGTAAGATCTGAGAAAATACGCACAGTACATTTATATGTAAAATTGATGACCGGACAGGTGCCCATCCCCCATCTTTTTGCGATTATCTCCGAAGTTTGAGTGGGCGCTTGCCCGGTATTTTACGGTAAATGCTTTTTAACGGAACCCCTAGTCTAAAAATATTGTTTGTCTGCCCGTTCATCCGTGCATTCTTTTTACAAATTTAGTGGAGAAGTTATGTCACTTGACTTATACACCCATTCACTTTCTCTGCTAAATGTAGCGGAGAAATTGATGTCACATGATGCGCCAATCCCCTCTCTCCATCCTTCTTTCTGTCTCCTCTCCCTCTCCCCCGGGTGTTTTCCACATCTGACTCCTTTCCTCTTGTTCCCCCTCCCCCTTTTTCCCCCTCTCCCCATCCTCCTAGGATACCCTCCCTCCCTTCCTCTCCCCATCCTTGGTCATGTGACACACCGAACTCAGTTCCAACACTAAATTTAGTGGGGAAATATATGTCACAAGACACACCAATTCCCTCTCCCATTCCTCTATCGTCCCCTCTCCCAATCACTCTTCACCCTCTTACAGTGCCCCCTTCGTCTTTCGCTCCCCTTTTGCCATCGACCCCCCTACAATGCCTTTCCTTCCCCCTCCCTGATCACGTGACACCCCTACAAATGGCAAAGTTCTATAATGCATGATATGCAGTTTTTGAAGAGTGATTGTTTCAATTGTTTGGAAGTAATTAAACAGTTAATTGTTCCAGGAATGAATCCAGGGAGGGGGAACTTCTCCCTGGATTCATCCTGGAAGTTAATTAACTGTTCAATTACTTCCAGGAGACGAATTTCCCCTCACTGGATTCATTCCTGGAACATTACTGTCCAAACAATTGAAACAATCACTCTTCAAAAACTGGATATCATGGATCATAGAACTTTGCCATTTCATGCATTATTAAAACATCCCAATTGTTTTTGTTTTGTTTTTTTACTGGACGCAAATAAATTATTTGCAAACTGGTTCGTGTGTCATTGAATGGGTAGATTTCTTCAGAGGGTAGATACAGTGGCGTCACAAGGGGGGGGGGGGGAGGGGAGGGGACGCGGAAGGGGGCGACAAGTGGAAGGGGGGGGGGGGGGCGTGTCGGCGGGCGACGAGCGGGGGGGGGGGTGGGGGGTGAGAGGGGTCGCCGCGGGCCACCGCTCCTGCTGCTGCTGACCCTAGTGACGCCACTGGTAGATATCTTCTCTTTATTAATTCTGCTGTGTAATTCTCTTCGATACTTATGGCGAATTCCACAGGTCGTTTTGGAGCGCGCCGGAATTGGACCAGATCCGAGATGGAGCACGCGATCCGAACGGAGGCGCTCCGTCTCCGGATTCCCATGGAACATGATCACCCCTCCGCGATCGGCGGATGCTTTCCCGTCAATCACCTTCCCGGGAATCCCCTTCACGCGGTCCCGGACCTCGAGACGGGATGCCCGGCGAGAAATGAAGTCGCGTGTGCGCGCCGAAGGATGGCCAGGCTGGCTTTCGGTCGAATCCGCCGAAATCGGGGAGTTCCTTTTCTTAGATGCGGATCGAGATCTGGAGTTGGAGCTGATCCAAAACGACAGGTGGAATACGTCCGTCTCGATCCCGATCGCCCCGTGAAATAGGCGCGCTCCAGAAAAGTCGATCCCGGTGCGCTCCAAAACGAAGTATTCTTAAGAGAATTACACAGCAGAATTATTAAAGGGAAGATATCTACCCTGTGGGGAAAATAGTGATAACCACCATGCTGCCACATGGTTAGTTCAGTGGCGGATCCAATTGGGGGGGGGGCGGGGGGGCAATTTGACATGGGTGGACCCGCCGGTGCACAAGAAAGAATGGGAGAATAGTATCCTTACAAATCCCCCAAACGGAGTTCTGGATCCGCTCCTGTTACGTCTTATTTTCGCCCGACTCACGGGGAAAAAATAGCAGCATGCTTGTAATCACCATTAACGGAACGAAGCTTTATCAGAGAGTTATGTTCTGCAGAAAGGTTTTTAACGTGAAACCAAACCGCCAGAGATCAACAGTGTGCCTCAATCGCTACGGACAAGACAATCGACTAGTCCTTACGGGGAACCGCTATTGGCAGGGAGGCGCTTACGAAGACCTGGTGACCGCAAACGAGAACCGCACTGCAAGAATACACATTTTGATACGAAAGCATTAACTGTCTCATGGAGCGAGCCGACGTCATCAGCTTTGAAACCATGCAAAACGGCACCTTAATGAAACCACGCGCAAAGCTAGCCAACGGCACCTTTTACACTTCGGTCCCATTGGCTGGCGCGCGTCGACGAGGCTCCCATTGGCCGCTGCGCGTCAGTTTGTGTGGTGTCATCCTGACTGTGTTATCACACTGTTGTGTTATCACTGATCACCGCGTTCGCTCGCCTCTTATCGGTTGTACGGCGCGTGGCAATATATACGGCGCATGGAATAAACCAAGGGGTTCGTTCTGCTGGGAACTACGTTGCTGTCTGTTCCTTCCTCGCGCCGCAAGGCACACGACAGTTTGAACGATCGCTCACCCGATGGCGCTGCGTGTCCGCGAGGCAGCGGCTCCACCGTTCCACGCCCAAGGTCAGCGCGTTGTACGCCGCAGATTAAAGAAGGGAGCGAAGAGCGGCGTGCGTGCTTTCGCATTCACAACTCATAAGAAGTGCTTAGGTGTACCTCGAGCCTTTTTGCAAATGTGTGCTGCCAGCTACATCCTGTTTGCCCTAGTGCCACTAAGTAAGCTACGCTTCAGGAGTAACGTACGGCACTTGGCCATATTGTGGCTCGAAATCATTGTTGTCAGTTATCTGAAGCTTTATCTGAAATCACAGGAAACGCTCTTCCGTCCTTCATAAAATGTTAAACAGTTCGCGACAAAAGCAAAGCAATATTACCTGAGCTTCCTAACACCGAATCTAATGCTGAGGAAGTCGCACTTTCGAATCATGACGATCGGCAGTTGTGTCTGCTCTGCACAAGCACCAAAATGGCGGCGTTCACAACAATGTCGGGGAACGGAGTGCCGATACTCTAGGCGCAGCTCATTTAGTGGCTGTAGTTTGCTTCTTGATCCGCTGCAGTGGCGTATCCAGGAATTTTTTTTGGGGGGAGGGGTTCAATGCAGGTTGCGGGGAGGGGGCTGAAGCAATATAGGTCTCCGCCCTGGCTACGCCACTGATCCGCTGTGACGTAGATACGGTCTCCCGTAACTTCGTCTTTGTCCCCACCGTAGGTTATCTTCGGCCCCGATGTTTATGCAATGAAACCATCTTCTCCTCTTTGCTCAGCCAGAAGGAAGAGCGAGGGTACCAGGTCCATTTACTTTCAAACCGATATTTTTTTTTTCAAAAGGTCCATTGCAGCAGATCCGACCCGGCAGCCATCAAGCTTGCCCGAAAAGGCAGATACCAGAGAAAAAAGAGCAAGCTACAACCAAAACAGCGCGAGCAAAGCAGTGGTGAAGAACGACAGAGAATAGACAGTTCCAAAGCGGATACGGTCCGACTGAATCCGCCGCACAGATGAAGGGCTGACGCTGCAGAAATGTCCAAGAAGCTGCAGAACGTAGGGTGACCACCCGTCCCGCGACTCGCGGGACTGTCCCGCATTGAAAGCTCGTGTCCCGCGTACCGCAAGAAATTTTCAAATCTTCAAAATGTCCCGCATTTGATACTGTAGTAAAATTCACTCTGCAACTCATGGCGCTGCCGAACAACGGGCACGGGGAAGCGCGGAGGTCGCTGGTCATCGTGGGAATCGCAATGGCACACCATTTTCTATTCAAACATTGCCGGAAGCGATCGTCGTTCTGGCAGGGAGAACCGACGCGCATGCGCCGATTGTGCCTCTCCCCTTGGTGGCAAAATATTGTTAAAGAAAATTGTGCGCCAAAAGTTTAAATATAAATTATTGTAATTATCTTCAAATCGCTGTGTCAATGCGAAAGAGTTGCTGTGGATATTTTTTTTAGTGGAGACAGCCACACAAGGTAAAAAGCCTGCAACTCACAAAAGTCGAAAATAATATAATGTTAAAAATTTGTGTAGGACCATGTCGATAAAAGCAAGCGTTGACAGGAAACAATAATGGTCCGTTCACACTCTTGCAACCGAGTGCGACCGAGAGAGACCAGACCGGTTTTGAAGCCTCTTGCGACCTCTTAGGACCGGATGCGCTGCAGCGGAGCTGGTCCTAAGAAGTCGCAAGAGGCTTAACCGGTCTGGTCTCTCTCGGTCTTACTCGGTCGCAAGAGTGTGAACGGGCCTTAACCCGGAAAAGATTTACTGTTTCTCATTTCCACTTTATACATTGAGTTCATTCTGCTGTCGATTTTTATGTTTTCAACTTCGACACATTTAATAACATATTTAGCATTAAAAATATATCAATGGGAGTGAAAATTATTTAAATTTAATTGCTGTTATACAATTTGAAGGTGTATAAACAGTACAGGATAATAAATGTGTTAACAGAACCTCGGTTCGTGGACTCGACTGTACGGCCTTCTTTTTCCTTTCTTTGCGTGACGCAGGCACGTATCCGGGGGGGGGGGGGCATGGGGCCCGCTTCCCCCCCCCCCGAAATCTTCCATTTTGCTGGGGCCTCCTCTCCCTCTTCCCCCTCATACAGCCTTTTGTCATGGGCGCCCCCCCCCCCCCCCCCCCGAAACAAAATCCTGGCTACGTGCCTGGCGTGACGTGTATGTATAAATTTGTTTTCATGACTTTTTTTTTTAATTATACCTTTAACTCTTGTAACAGCCCTGTGATAGGGATAACAGTATCAATATATAAATAAATAAATAACAAAAATAATTCACAACTTGCTACCCTGAGCAATTTTGACTCAGTTTCCTCCGTATCCTCTCCCTCTCTCTCCCCCCCCCCCCCGTCGGTGCGCCCCTGGACCCATGACATATGCTGAAACGAGCTAAGGTTGAAGCTTGGGCTAGTTGGTGTGACATCTTTAAAAGGTTAAAACAGCGCAAACGACGAGGGACGAAAGCAGAAGGACACGTGTACACAACGCTGCCCATGGAGTGGCACTAGAACGAAGAATGGCATCCGACGACGAAAGTCAAGTGTCAAGGATTAGTCAAAAGCAAGGTTGGGCAGAAATACTCAAAAATGTATTTGGAAATACAAATACTGGGATACATTAAAATAGTAGCTAAAATACTGATACTAAAATATATCTGTAAAAATGTATCGCGATACGTATCAAAAATACATTTTAAATAGAGGCAAAAAGTCTTTGGAAATACAAATACAGGAATACATTTTAGGGAAGGCAGAAATACAAATACAGAAATACTGATACTGTAAAACATTTTTCAAATTTGTTTGGACGCCAACTGAGAGATGAAGTTTGAAGTGGAAGTTTTTGATCCCGAAATCACTTTCCCGTAGGCTTGGCACTTTGCCTTGAAGCTAGTGGTTTCGGACGACGAGGAGTCTTCAATGGGCTCAAAAAAACGTTCCATCGAGGATTGACCGCGGTCTCTCCCTGACATCCTGTCTGTCTGACGAGGGATGCGAAGACTTCGACCTCTGAATAAATTCTATGTCACCCTAAATCCCATCAATACGTCACCACGCCCCTGTCCAATAAGGACGCCCTTGTTAACATTGATCACTTGACGTCACCGTAGAATGAACTGGTATTCTTTATCTGTAGGTGTGGCTTTTAAGATGAAACATTCCCACGCTGCTGTATGAAAGCACAATACGTACTTTTGTTGTAGGTTACCTCGTTGAAGATCGTGCAGGCAGTGTAATTTGGAATTTTTGAGAATAGTGAACCACCTGAAGCATCCTGGAACACATGTGTTATCTTCTCTTACGGTTGAGAAAACAATACGGTAGCATCCCTGTTGTGAAGGTCCTTCCTGCCGACCCTCCGCCACCGACGCACGGATTGCAGTCCTGAAGTTTTGCCTAGCATCATCCAAACAGAGACCTCGTGGATTGCGACCTGATATTGCCGGCCCAGGTGCGAGCTCTCCGAGAAACAGCGCGCTCGAGACGAGTCCCCGGTGTACGAAGTCTGGGTTGGCACAGCGAGGCCACCTCTGGCCTCCTTCCTGGGTCTCGGCAGTGGCGGATCCAAGGGGGGGGGGGGGGGCGACGGGGCCCCCCAAACAAAGTCGACCCCCCTCCCTCCCCCTTCTCGGAGGGCAATTTGACGTGTGTGGACGCCCCTTGCCCAAGAAAGAATGGGAGAATAGTATCCCTAAAAATTTTCCGCCCCCCCCCCCCCCCAAAACGGAGTTCTCGATCCGCCCCTGGGTCTCGGATCACCAGGCCAGCGGGTCACGTCCACGTCGGCTGATAATGTACCCTTGAGCCGTGCAATATCATGGGCACAGCCAGACGCACTCGAATATGTGTTGAACTTTACTGCGTGGGTCATCCTACTATTTCAAGTCAACCACCGCCAGGCGCGTTCTGCAACGGACTGTAACTCAGCTTTGCCGGTTGGGTGTACTGCGTACGCTAAGGCAAGAGATACGTTTATAAGCGGGCACTGGATGCCAGCAAACAATGACTCAAGAAATCCCACTTAGGACCTGCGGCAGAGGATGCTCTGACTCCACTCCTGGCACGCCACCGGGTTCGAGTCCCCGACTACGCAACTCATCTAAGAAGAGAGAAGAGGACGCATAGAAAAATAGTTTGGAGAATCGGAAGGAACCTTGGTCGGCATAGTAACAATGCCCCAGCATCTCCTTGACCCTGATGCCCTGAGTAATAAAAAAAAAAAGCGTTCGAACTTTTTTTTTTTTTTTTTTTGGGGGGGGGGGGAGTATTGTTTAAGAAATGTAACGAAATACATTTCATCCTCATTGTATCGCGATATAAAGAAACATTCCAAATGTATTTCGATACAGGAATACATATACTGATGAAAAAATGTATCGCGATACAGAAATACAGATACGAAATGTATTTCTAAAATACTATCGCGATACATTTGTATCGCGATACTGCACCAACTCTGGTCAAAAGTGATTTTGTGTGAGGGCACCCCCTTAAAAAGTCTTCCGCTGAATACTAAAAAAAAGAAAAAACGTATTATTTATTTTGCGCGAAATCGTTGTCTTCTTGAGCGCGCTGGCTCAAGAGCTCCTCCGCTCCTTGGCTCCTCCTCCCATTGCCACGAAGATAACAGATGAGAAAGGAGGAGAAGTCTCGCGTTGGCAAAGGCGCGCAAGAGAAAAGTGAAAAGAAGTGACTGTAATTAATTCTTTTTTTTAAAGTAATTCCGTTGTGTGTTCGCTTAGAGAGCGGGAAGTTAACCAGGCTGAATGGGAGTGCCTCACTGTAGACGAGAGCTAGTGCAGTATAGGACTGCTAGCATCGTCACGGCACTCGTTGTGCTATCATCGGCTGAACCACTCACGCACACTGAATGCGCCGTGACCCTTCCCTGTGCGTGATTGGTTGAACCGGCGATAGCACGAAGAGGACCGTGGAGATTGGCTCAAACGGAGTGTCTCGGTTCGCACGAATTGTCTCGGTTTCATCGCAAAGTGGAGAGTTCTGATATGCATTTTTCCGTGCGTCTGAACAGTGTTGAGCGTGTTTAATTACTCTGTTGCTCTGTTGTGATCAGTGCGGTGGTGTTTGGTTGTTCCTTTTGTCTAGGTTCGCTTTATTCCCAGTATCTCGGTGTGTACTCCCTCGTTACTGCTTTACGTTTTCCCCTGTCTCACTTTCATCGTTCGTAAGCTCATACATTTTATGACATCACATTACAAAAAAAGCTCGCTCTAAAAATAAAATGATTAACTTTTAGAGCGCAGCTCTTAGGCGCCCGTTTCCGGCTTGAGCGGCGTCGCCGTCGCCGTCGGCGTAACCGTGCGTTGCATTATGGGACATTCCCCATAATTGCGTCACACGTGACAAACACGACGGTCACTAGACCCTCGTGACGCGTGAAGTCACCGTGACCCACGCGTGACTTCACGAAGGTCACGACGAAGGTCACGACCTTCACGAGTGACGTAACGAGGTCACGAGTGACGTCACGAGAGAGGAGGAGGGAGGGGAGGAAGGGAGAAGGAGAGAGAGTGAGAGGGAGAGGAGAGGATACGGAGGAGGAGGGGGCCTACCTTCCTCTCTGTACCCTCCCTCCTCCCCAAGAGCTGCGCTCTAATTCGGGATTACAGGGAATCGTAAACGTCTTTCATTTCTTTTCGAAACAAACCAAACAGTTAAATTATAAGCATATGCCATATTTGTAATTAATAAGAAATCCCTACAAATTTTGTTGCGAACTTTTGATCAATGTGGTACCAGAGATTGTATTTCATATCGTCGTCTTCCTTGTTACGTTGGAAGACAGGGTGTGACTACAATTTACTCATATTGATCGCCCCTTTTTTATACCGTGAGATAGACTCTTTTTGTATCTCTTCGCATCGCAAAGAGAAAGATTTTACTTTCGCTGACGATTCTTCGAAATAGTGGAAACATTTCTGTGCTGGGAGATCCTTCATCAATCAAATATATGAGGAGTATTTTTTTTTTTGATGAGTCAAGTCTAGAAATTGAAGTGGTATCACAGTATTGATATCGTTATTGATATTTTCTGACGTCGCTTTTTGCTTCACTTTATGTTTTTTAATGAATTGTGCATTCTTCAGTAAATGCTTAATTTGTCATGTTGAATGTGGAGTCCCAGAAACTGTCGGGCATGCATCTCTGCCTTCACGCAAAAAACATCAGCCAAAAACAAAAAAAAACCACAGAAAAACAGATACAGGAAAAAGAGTTTTTCTTGTGCCTGCCTCCTGCTCTCCACCCCCCCCCCCCCCCCCACCGCTTTCCCAGACCCTTGGAAATTCAGACTCCCTCCCCCTAAGTTTAATTCCTGGGAAACCCCTCACTTCCACCCCTAGACCACGTAGACTGGAGGACCTCCGGAGGTTCAGGAAAAGCAGCATAAAAGAAAAAAAACGCAAGATCAAGTTCAACAAGGCAATCGCCAAGGCAGCCAAATACTCCAAGGAGTTGAGCAGGCAGAAGAAACTACCGAGTTATTCAACGAATACACCAAACTTCCTAGGCTTGGCATGACATGACATGATGGCATGGATAACAGAAAGAAAAACTAGAAACGTTGCATAAAACCTGGTGCTGCGAATGATCATGAAGAAGAACTGGCCACAAAAGCTGGACTTTTCACCCATAAAGTGCGACCTGTGACAGAAGATCAAAACGCACAAAAATACCAGGTAGCGAAACCATCCCGAGAGTCTGCGATGGACAAACCTTTCAGCACGGGAAAGGTTGATAAAGCCATCCACACGGCAAAGCTAAGAAACGCTCCAGTCCGGGCAGAATTGCATACATTGCGCCCGGAAGCCTTGAAACAGAGGCAAAAACGAAGCTGATGGAAAAGTACAACAAAGCCCAGGTCGTTGGCAGAATACTGGAGTCGTGGGAGGTCTTAGTACACTCTCAGAAAAAAAGGGTGTATTATTACACCCCTTTGTCCCATATAATACACCCCCAAACTTCGGTGTGACGTACAGCGTCCTATAGTCGAACAGACGGCCCCAAATGTTACGAGGGACTTGATAGTCGTGTGGTACAACTTATTAAAATAGCTAATGTACGTGTTACTGATTACAAAAAAATAAAAAAAATAATCGGGTTTTCTTGGCCCGATTGCAAAACCATCAGTGTTTTCTTTTCTGTGGTCTTTGTTACGTACTTTAGCTATTTAATAAGTTATATCGCACCGTTATCAAGCCCCTCGTTAAAACTTGAAGCCCAAGTCTGTTCGACTCATATAGTGCTGCTGTACGTCGATCCTAAAGTTTTGGGGTGTATTATATGGGACAAAGAGGTGTAACGTGACTCCCTTTTTTTAGAGTGTACAGCGACACCCAAACTAGGTACACGCAGGGACTAGATCTTGAATCTGACAGGTATCGCAACAAACCAACGTGCTGCAATACCATGGAGACGATGGTATCGTGGGGGATATAGTGGTATATATGTGAGACGTACGCTAGATTAGACCGCAGACAAAGCGGTTTCACGAAAAGCATGGGAACGCAGGACCGTGAAAGCCCAACGCCTAGTATAATCGTCCTTGACATCAAAAAGGCCTTCGGACGCCGTGCCTCACTGGACGGCCAAAGAAAAGACGGATAACAAAAGATTCAAGGTGAATATCAGAAACACAATTAGCCCCGAGGGCCCCTAAGGGCAGAGGACTATACCAGAGACTGGACAGCCATATCAAGCACTCTTAGAAATGGCTACCAGTTGTGAGGGGTACCGAAGGCCCCGGTTTCACATTTATGCGGACGATGTCACGCTATAAACAAGTAAGGCTCTCTGAGCGACTAAAAACAAAAATGCAGAGGCATCGAGACGGTTTCTAACCACCTAAAAAAATGGGAATGGAAACACTATGATAACAGTACACTGTCGCTGAGAGAACGAGGGACTACAGAAAGGGCATCGCCCAACGAGTGCCACTTCAAACGGTTATCTCGAGAGACCGGTCGTCGAGAGACCGAAGAGATGACGTCGAAGCCCTAAATTGCTGGCCTAGCTGCTAAAGTCAGGGGACCACGTATTTGAACTAACCAGAAAGACAGCCGGAAGGTGATGGAGGTGTCAATGAAAAGGCCACCAGAATCATAAGCAAAGCACTCCACCTATCAATCACTATGTAGTTGAAATTGAATGAAGGCAAACAGGAGAATGGAAATAGAACGAAAAACTCAACCAGCACGCCATGAGAAGTAGTCATAGGACAACTCAACTATACACACCCATCGAGAAACTCAAGAACTGCATGGGAATTACGCCAGGACAGAAAAAAACCTTTCAGCCTTTCCACTCAGGTGAAGAAGGAAGACCAGCGAAGCTGCATCATGTATCGACTTTTCAAGATGACTTCTGGACGACCTCAAGGATACCGCTCAGAGGACGAGGTTCAGGACATCTCAACGCCAGAATTTTGTGGGAGTGGTGGAGACCGTCCTAAAAAGACTCCGGATGAGTGCTACAGGCCCAGAGAGTAGGACCCAGCGTTACGCGAAACACAGCGACGAAACTGTCCGATCCGACGTGCGGACTGCCGAATACGACCTCAGGGAGAGGGATGGGGCATCGGATAGCGTTGAAACTTTGCCTCCGACCGTCGTATCTCCGCATGGACGTCGGATCAGACGGTTTCGTCATGGCGCGTTTTGGGTGGCTTAGACCGGTAGTAAGCCTCATGTTCATAAGGTTAGCCATGGAATTGCAAAAGGCAAGCAAACACCAGGTTCCAGTGTTGCCTTCTGCCTTAGGAAGCTGTTGTGGCAGGATCGACCAGAAACATAAAAAAACAATTTGTGAACTGTGAAGTCGGGGTAGTATATAAGATCCCGTGGTCGTGTGGACAAATATATGTCGGGCAGTCAGGCAGATGCATTAATGATAGATCAAGGAAGCAATGATTCCGGCCACGAGATCTCCTTCCAGCCACTTCGGGGCGGAACATCTGCGCCAGGAGAGGGTGTGCGCCACTCTTTCCCTCACACCGCCATTGTGACGCGGCACACTAACCAATGAACGCGGGAGATTACGGAGGCTTTTGTCATGTCACGGTGTAGAGGAGGGCATGTGCGTCAGTTCGCCGTCCATTTGCCTGGTTTGGCAGCGAGATTGCTTACGTGTCTTTACGAAGCAAAATTGTAATAACATTGATAAGATTGGCGGTGTTTTGTGTTTTGGGTGGTTCGAGGGTCTCGGTGTTTCTTCCTAATAAAAATCGCTAGTTGTAAGTCAGCGCTTGTCGTGTACGTTCCTCTCACACGTTCCTTCGCCCAGCTTCTGCGCCTTTTTGGCTGTAATGCATCACCAACTCGCCCATGTTACCACTCTTATACAGGGAAACTGAGCTTTCAATGAAGTTCGCCCGTGCGTCGAAAGACCTCAGTGCAGCAGGTAGCTCGAAGCCAAAGAGCCACCCTTGTCTTGAGCAACACTAATTTACGACTCCCTCTCCTGATCGGTATCCGGACAAAGCCTGCATCGACAAAAGCTCACCCGTTTTTTCGCAAACCCGGACATAAAGCTCACCTCTGCCCCTTTTTTTTTCGCTACCGCGGGCTTAAACATGGCGGCTTGGATACCGTGCGGACGCGATGGACAATTGCACCATTTTTGGCACCCCATCCTATGCCAAGCGTGCCGACAGATAAGTCTTAACAGGCAGTAGAAGCAACTTTTGGGACCAACGTTCAGATAACCGAAACTGAGTGGAGCTGATTAAGATCAAGCTTGCTTGACTCAATCCCTTTCAAGGTATGTCGGAGCACCCTTGTGTATCGCTCCAAGAAACTTCGTGATCCGAAGTTTTTGAACCCAAAGCAGGTGCACCGAGATCTACCAAAACTGCTGGAGCTAGTAGGAAAATGCATTCGCTTCTAACCAATCGATAAACAAACTTGTTTTTACTCTAATCAACAAACCATGCACCTGTCAGACTAAATTTGTCGTTGCATTTTAGCGCCGCAGGCAAAGGTTGCACCTAAGTTTGTTCCGCACTTGTCTTTAAGACGAACATTAAATTTTCTGGTAGAGCTTTTGTCCGGGTCTGCAGAAAAATGGGTGAGCTTTTTGTCCGGCAGAGCCTTTGTCCGGTGAGCTTGTCCAGGATTCTGTCATGATCACGGAAAGCAGTCAGAATCAACACATGAACATTGTAGGCTTCCCGTGCGAAGGAAACCAGCTGCAACGGTCAGCTTTAGTTGCAGAGTACAGCGTCGTCCTGCCGGGCGGGTTTTCTTCACTTCGCTGTCCTCGGCGTTGCCGAGTCTATTCTTTATAATGTAGAGTAACTCTGATGTGTCTGCAGCAGTGGCGTCACAAGGGGCGGCGGGGGCGCGGACCGCCCCGGGTGGCAGCGCTCAGGGGGTGTCGCGGCGCGGCCAAGAGAGCGGGGGGGGGGGGAGTCGCGGCGGGCCACGCGAGAGCGGGGGGGGGGGGGGCGCGGCTGTGTCGCTACGCGGGGGGGGGGGGAGGGGGGTGTCGCGGCGGCTTCCGCCCCGGGGGGGGTGCCGCTGACCCTCGTGACGCCACTGGTCTGTAGCGTCACTTTCACGGGAAGCTAATACATGTGCCACTCTCGACATTATTCGCTTGCGTCCTCAAACAAATACCGTTCAAAGTTTTCGAATTCCTCGTAGCCCCTGAAGAAGAAAAAAAAAGCGTTTTGCTTCAATGATTTTGCGCAGCAAAATGCAGAGACTTGTCACGATCCGGCGCAGGTGGGTTATCGCTTTAGTCTCGCCAGCCACAGAACACCGACTGCACCAGCCTCCGGCGCGCTGTGACGCAACAAAAGTGACGCACATTTCGCCGTTAATTACCACGTGAAACTCCGGACGTCTGGCGAGGTTTGGTACCGCCCCTACGGGGATCGCGCGTTTCGTTTCTGGGTATCGACAGATTTCAAGAACAAACTTACAATGAATAACTCCGAACTGCCCGTCTCGATTCAGGAATTTTAAAAATCTGGGCTGGCCTTCAACATTGATTGCCTCAATTTCTTCAATATTAACATGCAAGCCCTAAAACTTCTAACTCAAAACAGTAATTATAGAATTTTCGTTAATTGGTCATCTTTTAGCAGTTGTATTCTCTCTCCAACATTTATAATGTCCGCCTGGCCTCACTTGCACAGACCGCATTTGTATAACAAAGCCTGGCAAATCGCCACGAGAAGCGGCTGCCGAAATTGAAAAAGTGGAGCGGCAGACAATGGATGAGAGGAGGGCCACGTGACTGCAGACGCCGTTGCTGCGGCGAGAGCCGCCGAAACACAATTCTCCCGAGGGATCAAGTGTGTTTCGGGTCCTCGCCGCTGCAAAAACTGTGCGCTGACGTTCAGGTCCCCGGAGAAATGGCTCTTTGATGTCTCCGGCACCTGCCAGACCCTCGCGCTCCAAATCTCGCGACTGGGCACTCTATCCGCCGAATTCACAAACCTCACTCTAATTCTGAGTGCGCCCCTCCACTTCCTCACATGGAAGGCGCGAGAACCGGCGATGGCCAATCGTGACGACGGATAGGTGGCCTTGGCTGGTTATCCGTCCTCGCGATCGGCCAGCGCCGGCCCTCGCACTTTCCTTTGGCGGAAGTGGAGGTGCGCCCCAACTGGAGTGAGGTTTGCGAATTCGGCGGTATGACTCCGTCGTCGAACTGCCAGGCTTTGTGAGTATAGATGAGGTTATATTATAACTTTCACGGCTTAAAAAAGATATCCGCATTTAATAAAACAATGAAAAAACACCCTGTATCCTGGGGCTTTCGCCGAACATTGGGCGCACTTTTCCTGCAAAAGCTACGCATCGCAACGAAAAAACGATTGGCACCGCATCAGTGAATGCCGAGGGCTCAATGTTGGTAAGGTATATACTTAGCTTTTTCGACTAACCTATTCTTTCATTGGTTCTGCACAACTATATCTTTCTATTTAGTACAAATCTTAATGCTGGAGTAATGACCGTTAGCGTGGATACTGTTTTTTCTTTTTCTGCATGTTTAACGGGCTTAGAAAACATCATATATCATTTCATCATATGTCCGAGCGCAGTCGAGGGCACGTACACATACAGCCACGAACACAGATACATTAGTCACTGGGCCTTTTCTGCACAGGATTGGTTTAGCAATTATAGAACACACAGGGAAACATCGAAGACCAAGGATGCGCTTTTTACCGCCGTTTGATTTGCGTCCCATGAGCTCGTAGCGTCGGCTGTCTCCGGACCTGATGTGAAACGAAGTATAGGTGGGGGAGGGCGTGGTCCAATACGCTAATTAACTACAATCTGCTAACAAACCTTTTAATTACTTTTAAGTAACTGCAGTATTGACGGTACAGAGTATAGAGGTTAAATTAATTGATTCGAATACGGAAGTATCATATAGAACCTTCATAAAATCTATTGATACTCTGTCTCAGGAGTTGTGTGCAGCAAAGGCAGCATGTGGCGCGGGCACATGGCTTTTAGATTTGCCTTCCTTCCGTGAGTGCTCGTGAAAGGAAGGCAAATCTGAAAGCCAAGCGCTCGCGCCTGTGCTTTTGACTTTGTTGCACGCAACTCATGAGATGGGAGCAGAATCTCACAGTCTAGAATCCCTGCAAAGTAAAGCGTACTGACACCCATGACGAGTCTTTCACAACTAACGACAGAATCGAACCTTTCGCCTTTGTCAACACGTAGGAAATCATCTCGGTTGTGCTTCTGTCATAATGTGTACTACAACCTGCCACACCTAAACTCCATATACTGTCATCCTCCTTCATACATATATCAACGTTGCTAATCATGTACTCAAAATTGAACTCATCAGCAATCGCAAACTAATCAACAGTAAATTTTCTCCGCTTTCCCTGAGCCTCGAAGACTCGGAACTCGCTCCCTAGACACCATCGTAGCAGTTAATGACCCACTTTTATTTCGTTCAAAGGGCAAAATGTTTTCGGGAATGGGACCACTTGGCTCCCGTGACTCTCGTCTCTTCCGTGCGTACTGTGAACTGCCTATGTAGATATTTTATTAATTATTTTTAACTTCTCAAGTAGTACATCATTCAGGTGTTCTTGAGAGCAACTAATCTTGAACTTGAACTTCAAGCAGACATTTTGCGAAAACGCTAACGGGCGTTCAGCTACTCGTTGATCACTTCTCGTGTTCTTGTAGCTTGATTTCGAAACTGGATGCACAAGAAACAGAGTGTCACTTTCCTACGTGCCACTTTGAGCGGGACTCCGCGCACTCTTTCTGCGACAAAGTTTCAACCGATTGTACTTAAAAAATATTCTCCATCGAGATATTAAAGACGCTAAGAGCAACCTGAGTAACAATAGAGACTCAAAAATTGAACGTCAAATTTTGGAGTAAGACAAGACAAACGCGAGAACTGGCCGATGAAAATTTGAAAACGTGCTGTGGGGTACTATACAGTCCCCTTTATTTAAGAGTGTAGGCTTTAGCGCGCCTTATTGTACCGCTCACAACCGTGACTTGGACGAACTAGACCCGCATGCTGGACAGGGCACCACTGACAGGGCGATGTTATGAGCCGAAGGGCCGATCAAACAGCGCCAAAAGCGCAGCGTCATGGTGTGGTCTCTGGGCTTGCATAGGACGAGCTGGCGGAGGAGCACGCAAGAAAGACGAAGAACACCTTTGGTGGTACTATCACTTGCAGAGAGCACTCCATGACGTTTTCGGTATCGATGTTTCACTTTTGCCTTTCAGACTTGATTTTCGTATAAATTCTAAATACAGTATTTGAATTTTTCTAACTTGATATTCAAAGAATTCTAAATCTTCGAATTTTTCGAGGTAGATCGTAAAGAAAGTCGATATCCTTGAACCAAAATTTTCAGAAACCTCGACATCATCTAAACTTACGAACTCGAACCTCATTAAGGTTGGAAATTCTCAAGCAAGCTTGCGACATCCCTAGTTGCAACGGTCTTACCTATCTTCTTTCTTTTTCTGACTGCACGCTTGGTGCTGCATTACGTCGGACCCGCTGGTGAATTGGTGGCTAGTATCCTCCAAGAAAATGTTCAGCTTGTGCTTCTCAGGTGTGACCAGTGACTGTGATCATGATCTTCTGTTTTCTGCTTTTCTAGAACATAATTTACCCATGTGCCAGTCTTTTCTTTTGTACTTTAACAGTATTCTGAATTTGCTGGCAAAATGCGTTTTTTCCGACCCTTTAGCGCTGGCAGTATCAGTTCATCGAATGACGTTTTATCGACAGATCGTTTCATCGGCAGCTCAAATTAGCTTTTTTTCTGTAAAAAGCTGCATGAGACTGTCACTGCGAAGCGGCGTGTACGAATCGGTCAGGTGGGTTAGCATTTTTTAATGAGCTTCCGCAGACTGCTCCAGCGAAGCGGCGTGAACGCAGGGGGCGGATGGGGGGGGGGTTAACGCGCATCTTAGTGATACATGCGTGACGAAATGTCCATACATCGTGCAACTTCGCGTAACGAGTGTCGACGAAACGATCGTGTCGACAAAATGTGTCCATGCGAAACATTGTCCATGAAAAGTTGTCCACGAAACGAGTTTCTACGAAATGATAGGGACCTAAACTATGTTTCTAAAAGCGGTGAATACTGAGTAGACACAAGATGCCGCATAGAATAGTATCTCGACAAAGTTGAGTTTCTATTTTAAGTTGCAAACCTGGGGTACAGTAATCTATGGGGAGATGGAAGAGGACCAAACCAAGTATAAAGGTGAACACTTCATTAGATGCCCAAATATAAAACAAACATATGGATGGTCATTTATTTGCTATGATTTTATGTGACGTCTAACTTTCCAATCAAACATCAACCAAAGTGAAAACCCTTGATTTAGCAAACTGCTGTATCAGGGCCACATAAAAGGGGCGGATATTGTTTGTCGAAACATTAGGCATCATGCGGCTCATGCCTTCTATTTTTTAATTGTAAAATAAAAAAAGAAGGAAGAAAAACAAAAACGTCCGGGCTCGTCCGGGATTTGAACCAGGACCTCTCGCACCTAAGCGAGAATCATACCCCTAGACCAACGAGCCCGCCCCCTGAGATTTTCGGGTAGACAGAACCAAACGAATAAATTTGTTAATCGTTTGAAGCAAGTCAGGCTTTTTATTTTTTTATTTTGCACAATTAACTAATTAATTAAACTAAATTGTTAACTTTTGAAACATTCTATTTAGAGCCAAAGTTCCAATAATAAAGTTGTACAGCACCCTCAGAAAAATCAAATTCGGTGTTTTTTGCTTTATCAAGAAACCTCTAACACGGTTAATCTTTCCGGAAACATAAAAAAAAAAAAAAGGCTCGAGGTTTATTTAAGCATTTCTTTTGAGTTGTGAATGCCAAAGCATGTATGTCGTTCTTGCGAGCGTCCTCGTGAGTTGTCAGCATGATTCCGTGCCGCCGTGAATCGGCAGCAGGAATCGCTGGCAGCGGGTAGCCCAGGAGCCGTTCTTTTGCGCGGCGCGCCAGCGCGGGCACGCAGCGCCATGGGGTGGCGCTGATTGAAACTGACGCGTGGCGGCCTCCCTCGGCTTCATTTAATTGCCGTTGTGCGTGGCATTTTGCGCGGCTTCAAAGCTGGGATGCCTCAGATCGCGTCTTCACGAATTTGTCTGCCGTTTTGCGCGGCTTCAAAGCTGGTCTCAGTCGTGTCTTCACGAATTTGTCTGCCGTTTTGCGCTGATGACATCGGCTGGCTCCATAAAACAGTTAATGCTCTCGCATTAAAAAAACAACAAAAAAAAAACGCGAATCACGAAAACAAAAAACACGTGGTTTGGGGCTCGCACGTTTTAAAGTCCCTTAATTGATAGTTCTTTTAGAAGTAACGACAACCAATACAAATGACAAAGCACATTCCGCTGGAACAAAATGGCGTCATTCAGTTTAGACCTCTGCTGTGCGCCGCCATTCGCTTCCTAAAGCCTGCACCGTCACGCAGTCGGCGCCTCAAAGAATCTCGCTACTTGTAGAAAGCTCTTATCTAGGGACTTTAGCGCGCCTTTTATTGTAGCGCTCTCAACCGTGGCTTGGACGAATTAGACCCGCATGCTGGACAGGGCACCACCAGTAATGGAAGCGGCATTTGGCCTTTTGTAGCAGGTTCTGTAGCAGGCGAAAACTTAGTTTGGAGCAGCCACAGACGTTTTTGGAGCAGATGCCAATATCTGTTAGCACATCACTTGAGAATGAAAAACGTCATTGCATCTCAATGAGTTCATTTCTGATAGTGATCAGGGGTTCCTCTTTGATGCTCGAGCATACTTATTATCGTTTGTGATAAGAATAGATAGGGCATAAAACGAACACAGTCTTCTTAAATAAGGCTCTAGTCAGAGTAGGTTTCATGTACAATGGGTATTAAAAATAATTGAAAAGTGAATCATAGCGCAAAATTTCATTGGGATAAATCCTCTCCCCTCTCCATTTTACACTCGGTAGTTTGTTTAGCCTGTAAATATAATTTCTGTAAAATGCCAGCAAGAACCCGCATTTCCGCTAACACGTCTACCAATAAAAATGCGCCCCGTAAGTTTAATGAACCTACAAAACTCAAAATTTTAATATCACAAACTGCAAAAAAACCATCCCAAAATATTATAAAAGCTTATATTGGCGCTTTAAAGGTGATACTGTCCTTTAGCGGCGTAGGAACCAGAGTTAGGTCAAAGTTTGCCGCTCTTTCGATCGACAACTGCGACGGAACTACCATGACTACCGTATTTATTCAAACATAGATATAGACCATTGTATCCCCTATCTTCTTTTTTAGAGATTAATTTACAATGAGGACAAAGAAGTTCGACCCGTAATAATCCTGAGCCTAATTTGCGTGCCTATCGTGCTAAGCGAGGCGCTCCCCCAGGTCAGTCGCTGCTCCTAGCACTCCGGTGCAAAGCGGTGAAGCTCGACGCGCGCACGCTGGTGAGAGGTGAAAGTGGCACGGTACTCTGCAGCCACGGAAAGAAAGGCATATGGCAGACACGAGAATCGAGTGATCTTATCAGGAGTACAAGACCCTGGTTCTGTTTTATCACAGTAGGGTTTGGATTTGGGCTAGTTGGTTGAACATGTTTAGGGTTAAAGCGCTAAAAATGACGGACGAGTAGGAGAGACACACACCGCAGAGCGCTTGTGGTGTGTGTCTCTCCTACTCGTCCGTCGTTTATAGCGCCTTTAACCCCTATACATTTATCACAGTAGCCGCAATCGGAAATCCTACTCTTTTGTAAAGTTTTCTGAGGACCCTTAGTTCCTTACATCGACGACATCGTCTGGAAATTTAGACGACGAGCGATCATTGATCCAGCCAGCGCCGGTTGATTGGCAGCATCAACTTGGTACATCATGGCATTCGTCATCTCCTTGTACAAGTTCTTTCATCGGCTGAACTAATCAAGTGCAGCGAATGTCCCGGGACTTGCGCTTTTAACATGAGTGTTTGGCGCGAAATTCATATTCATACAATTTTTCTTTCCTTCTACTTCTCCAAATATTAGGGTCAACCAAAAATGAAACGTTAATATTTTTTTTTTGCTTTAAGCCAATCTCGGTGGAGGTTTGGCGCAATTTTTAGCGAAAATGGCATTTTGGCGCAAGATGTAGCAGACTTTCGTCCATGGCGCAATTTGGCGCAAATGGCGCAGCACTTCCATCACTGCACCACTGACAGGGTGCAATTGGCCATATGCGAAATGTAGAGCGCCGTCTAGTAGCGCGCCGAGAACTACGTCCGCCATCTTGTTAGCGGCGAGAAAACGAAACCAGAGACCCGACCGGCAAAGACCCCATGTAAACAAGCGACCGCCCGTCGTGCGAGAGATGCGATGCCAACGATTGCTGCGTTCCGCTGCGGATGCAGCGATAAACCTTCGATTCGTGCGTGACATGAACGCAAACGTAAACAGGGTTCACCTTTTTTCCTTATTTTTATTTGTTACTTGAGACGCAGCTTTTGAGAAAAGCAATCGGTGACAACGCGAAGAAACACGCGGACGTTATCTCGCGGCGTGAAGCCATTTACAACTATTGAACAGGGCCCTAATCTTTTCACGAAGTTGTACCAAATTTGTTTATGACCTTCTTCTTTCTTTTATGTACGTTGTAGTGTCGGCCTGCCTTTTTTCTTGATGCGCAAGCAGCAGACCAAGGCAGTTAAGCGAGGCAAAAAGATGGCAGTTTTAATATTCTACGCCACCAACCATAATTGAAGATGCGTATGGTTAACAGTGGTATGGTTAGGTTCATCGCAGTGTCTAAGACCTTCGATGTCGGCAGCGGCAAAAACTTACGTTGCGGACGTCGAATGAAGCAACACGGGCGGTGCCAACTTAATTTTATAACCTCCTTTTCTTTCTTTCTTTCTTTTTTTTTTTTGTCGCGGCCGAGGTAGAAATTTTGTTTAGTGCAAAGAAACATGGGGGTAGTTTTGAGGAAGTCACTGCAGTTATTCTGCCGGGGTTGAACAAATCTTCATTAATAACGCAACATCCGTCAACTGTGCTTGAGGTCAATGCTATCTGAAACCAATTTTAGCCCTTTGCAACGCTTGAAAAATATTGCCCATGGCACAGTTTCTTTTAGATGAACACAGAGCGTTCCACCATTAAAATTCCCGCCAGTAACAACAAAAAAAAAACTGACCTTGAGTCATGTATTTGCGTGGAGCAGTATACCGCTAAACAGTACGACTTCAAGCGTATTCGCATCGAAAAAAGAATTAAAGATGTTCTCAAAGATGAAAGGCATGACGGCCTAGTCCTTTCGGAGGCTTGTGCACACGCTGGCGACAAACCGCAGTATGTAAGCTTCCACAGCGAAGGCGTAGGACTTGGTCCGCTGCTTCGACGAGGTTGTCGCCAGCGTGCACAGGCCTCTGAGAGTTTTGTCAGACAGTTGCGGTAGGTTGTTTAAACTGTTCGTCCACATAATATGGTATGAGGGGAAAACAGTTGCTGCACCATCGCACATTGCTCGTACGGCTCTCTCGGATGCCTCCACCGTGCATCGGCACCGGTGACGCTCGCCAACATTAAAATGGCGACGCTTTCAGTGTTGTCAGACCACAAAGCAATTTCGCATAAGGCCTATTGCAACGTTGCCCATTCGTCATGCAATTAAGAAGTGTACTAACAAATTTTAGTTAATTTCAGTCGGGGACAACTTCTCTTGGCAATGCAGTCGGAGGTATACGGGCACGCGTGTCCTCTCCCATTGTGCACACTGAGGAAAGTTGCGCGCGCGGTTTCCTCCTTTCCTCACTACTGCCCAAAAACGTTGTCCCCGAGTCTAGACCTTTCCAGCGCTTATCACCCGGGCGAAAAATACTGAATCACTGGGCTCTGGACGGATGCGCATATTTCGTGGAAGAGAGCTGCTGCGCACGCCCAGAACGCCTGACAAAGAAGGCAGCACAGAAAAAGCGGTTATTGGAAAGGTCTCTAGGCAACGCGCTGTTTCCAAACAAGCCCCCAAGAGCTACGTGTTGGCACTGGGCGTGCGCAGAAATCACTCGGGAGGATTGAAGCGTCTGCGCATGCGCGGTACCGACAGCAGCGCCACCGCAGCCTCCGCGCCGCCTGCGTCCATCTACACTCCGTTTCATCTTAAGATGGACCGCAGTGGACGCTACCAGGCGTCCCGTGCAATACCCGGCTGATAACGCACCACGTGACCGTGCGCCGCGCCCGTTGATTTTGTCTCTCCCTGAGGTCACGTGATATTCACACGGGAGCGGATTGGCTCCAATGTCTCGTGGCGTCCGGTACGGTCCATCGTAAGGTGAAACGGAGTGTATCGTCGAACCAAATATTTGGTTCAACTGCTGAATCACGAGTGTTCCCGAGATCACGTGCTCGTGCTTCCCGGAAAGATATATATATATATATATATATATATATATATATATATATATATATATATATATATATATATATATATACCTTTATATATATATATATATATATATATATATATATATATATATATATATATATATATATATATATATATATATATATATATATATATAAAAGGTCTTGTGCCACACAAGATGCCCTTTCTAACATTTTATTTTAGTCTTTTGTACCTCCCCCCCTTTCCCGTTGATAAACACGCAGTGAAGACACTGTCATTGTACCGGTCACCCTTTTCTCGTAAGAGATGCTACTGGCGACGAGATGTTTCAGTGGCGACCTCTTATGGTTCTATATTCCTGATGTCACGACCAAGATAGCAGGGAGTTTTAGTAGATCGTCTTCAAAGGCCCGCTGCCGCTACGGGCGCGCGCTTCAGAGGATGCATCGAAGTGGCAGCGCGAGCTCCCACTACAAATAGCGCGACCTGCAAACACCGACCTGCTAAAACTTACTATTATCAACCGCGACAAGTACGAGGTGCGTAAGAACGCGCTGGAAGCCCAGTCATCACGTTCTTAAATCAAAACCGTCAGAGTTGAGAGTCTGAGTCCTAATGCCGTCGATGAGACCAGAAGTAATACTACTCAAGACTTATATTTGCGTGTTCCTTTGGACACATTTGGCCATCACGCTAGCGTCTCGACGCGAGCTGCCTGCTCAGGTGGTGTGATTTGCGCTGACCACAGCAAAACAAACTGTGCGATCCCATGTTCTGCGATGCGACTAAAAGTCGAGGTTGCGGTGTTCCTCTGAGACTTGGACTTACAAAAGTCTCATCGTGACCCTTTCGTACGCTTGTCTGAGGACGAAACCCGAGGGTGGATTCTCAAAGCTTTCACGAAAACGCATTGACGACAGTGAATGGTAGCTCGCACTAGCACGTGCCGCAAGGTGGTAACGCTTCTCGCAAACTGCTTCAACTCCATCAGAGCAGAATTTACGTATTAGAGAGTTTGAGTAGATCGTGTTTTAAGGCCACGCTCTTTGCAACGGGAGCTCGCGCTGCCACTTCGATGCATGATCTGAAGCGTGCGCCAGTAGCGGTAATGGGCCTTCTAAAACGATATACTAAAACTTTATTTTCTTTTATTAAAGGAGGCGATGTCGAGGACAGGATGTCGGAAGGTGAAAACCTACAAATTATCCTCATTATATTTTGTCATTTTTGAAAGTGAGCGTTTGCCATTTTTGGAATTTAGTATTTGTCATTATTGGAACTGAGAGATTTCGCCAAACTAAAACAAATGTAATATTGAATGAAGAAAAAAAAGTCCCAGAGTCCCCCACTTAAGAAAAAAAAAGAAACTTGCATAACCCGTGTCGAAACAAACAACAAAATGTGTCCAAATAGCGCAGCAGCTACACGTCAGTCAAAACTGCATAGGTCAGCCGCCAATGTAAATATAACCACGACGAATCGACACAAAAGCAGAAATCTCTTCGGCATCGCTCGCACTATACGTACCCCCGCGCTTACAGTGTCGCCTCTGACAGTGTTCGTAACGGCTATCGGTTACGCCAGTCTATACATCTGTGTATACACGACAATTCGGCGCATTCAAGATGGGCAGTTTTTTTGTTTGTTTTCTCTCTTCCATTATTCGCTCTCCTTTCTTTCTTTTCTTCCCTCCCTTCTCTCGCCCTCTCTTAGAGGAAGCCTGGGGCTGCCCGAGTCAATTTGTCCACCCGAGGCAGGAGGAGGATTCGAGGATGGATCCATCTTTCGACAGGGGAGGGGGTCAAGCGTGCAGGCGTCCCGAGCCAAGCTGCTCTTAGCGCTTCTCCGGATGTCCACGTATCACCGGACTCGGCTTCCTTTTTTGGGCTTTCCTTCTTCGCCATTTATGGATTTTCTTTTCTTTCTTTTTTTCGTGGCGCCTTCTCCAAACTATTGCCCTCTCGTTCCTTATTTTTTGTTTTGTATTTTTCGCGCTTTGTCCGCGGACGTTCCTCTTCCATTTTCTTCTTGTGAGATCGGTCTCGCTCCTTGCGTCTTTACCAGAGAACGCGCTGCAGCCCTGCCCTTGGTGCGGTGGCTGCGTTTCTTTGTTTTATTTATTTATTTGCTCTTTTTTGTGGGTCTGTGTATCTGCCAGCTATAGAAGACACAAAAAAAAAAAAACGAAGGAAAGAAAGTCGGTCGATGATGGAAGTTCGGGTATTGTAAGCTAGGGAGACTTATCGCTTTACGTCGCAGCTTCGCGTTTCGTTCTCTGTAAACCGAGCCTCTCTCGTCTTGAATGAAATCCTGTTATTTACGACGCCGAAGGTTAGCACACACGTCCCCTTTATATGTGATATTGATAATTTTATCTGTGTTATAAAATATATATATATCAGGAATTGCGTAGATTTTGGGCACGCGCGCAGGAGAATAAATATTACGAACTCTGTATGCTTTCATGCACATCATATCTACGAAATATTGACGGGAAGCTCTTATTTTTGGCTTTATGCGCGATAACAATGTATAGTTTTGTTGCCAATTATGTCAGTCTGCTGTTCTAAATAGTTGAAATTAAACTAAAAAATAACATTTTGAGTCTAATGTTTTTTTTTATCATTTGTTGAAAGATAAAGCTTCTCATCTATAGCCAAATTTGTTCTCGCTCTCCATAGTGTTTTTTCTGTGGATCGTTTGCCTGGTAATACGGCCACCTTTCCCAATTATAAAACTTCCTCTTCGATCCTTTATTTCTCCTCTCTGCAATAAAGAATACACGCGCTAAAAGTATTAGGACAGAGATTTCTATAAAAATTCACATTTGAAGCACTTGTAAACAGTACTCGTTCACTGGGTATGTGAGAGACATAAAAGCGAAGTGGTGCAAAGATCAGTATTTAAAAAAATGAATTTGGGAACGCGAAATCGGGATCCTTTGAAAGTCTGGAATCTATCTGGAGCGTTCCGCGCATAAATCCAGAAATGCGTATTAAAATACAAAGCTGAAAAAAAAAAACGCCAACTCTTTAACAACCTTAATTTCAGTAACGTCAACCGGCATGACGTCATCCAGCAAGATATAGGACTTCCTTGATGTGTGATTCATCGCTTCCTTCTTTGACTCCGCAAACACTCCTCTAGGCCATCGGGGACCGGTGGTGCCAGTTAGCAAACCTTTCAGAGGACGTTAGCGACGAAATTAAAACGTGGCCTAAAAGCGTGACAGGCGTTAACTCGGTTTCCTAGAACCTCGGCGATCCTCATGAGCGGTTCGAGGCACACTCTGCTTAAAGCGAACAGTGTTCGACCGAAATGGCGTGCCGCGTTGTCTCGCAGAGAGGACGGGGTGTCGTATTGCGTCACAGTGGTCCCAGTATCTCCAACGGCGTCCAGAGAGGGGGCCTCCTGATGATGGCGGGGGCGGGGCCCAGTTAGCGGCCCTCCCCGCAGATCCGGAAGTAAGCGGGGGTCCACCGGAAGTTAACCAGGCCGGAAGTGCGCGCAGCCAGCGAGAACGGCCGCGACGCCTGGCGGGGTGGGAGGAGACTGCGCGCTTGCTGCCGCGCCACCAGCGCTGCCCCACGCCGGCTCGCTCGCGGGATACTCGCTGCTTTGACCCAGCTTTTGCGCGCCCGCTCCAGTTTGGATCCCTTCTATCTGTCCGGACTCTATCGGGCTCCTTTTATGCCTTTTTTTTAGAGGAAGCTCGCGCAGAAGCTTCTTCGCCCCTTTTCTTTCCTCCAAAGCTTCGAAGGTTCTGAATTTTTTTTTTTTTTTAGACTGAAACCGACAAATTTATAACTTTTTAGGCGGCTGTCATCAACTGCGCTCTCCGCCAAGCGGGCTTTATATTGCTCACTTGAGCTGGGACAGCTCTGCAATTGCATATCTATATTGTTTCTTCTTTTATTTTTTTATATTTTTCGCTTTCTCTCTCTTCCCTTTGCTTGAATTGTGTACAGTTTCTTAGTGTTTTTGTGCGACTAACTTATTTTGAATAGTCACATTCTACCGTAGTCATTGAGTGAATCACACCATCCGTCATCAAAATAATAATAATAAAAAAAAAACGATGGCGTATTTCAGACACAGTCGACTTAGAAATTGGACATCTGCAGAAAATTTTATTATATTTATTTATTTACCCTAAGGAACCTTTCGGGCGTTACATAGGAGGGAATGTTTAACACCAATATTAGAAACAATACAAGAAATGAACAGATATCCGTAACACACCGCGAGCAAATAAAATAAAATAAATAAAAAAGCCACAAAGAAACAATTTAAAGTTGACATGGCGAAGCAAAGCATACAGATTGACAATGACTTAGGCTTTTTCTGGAAAAAAAAGAAATCAAGAAGTCTTAAAAAGTTTGGTAATCCTGTATGAAAGCAATGTTACTTGGTAAGGCATTCCATTCATATGGGCACCGAATCGCGACAAAAAGCTACCAGACCTTTCGTGATGCCCTGAAGGATGCTTCCACTGTACGAGCGGCATGCACGGCAGGAAAGCTCAAGGCGCGGAGCTCGTTCTTGTAGCTTCACTACTGCGTTCGCATTTCTGATGAAACAGAGTATATACATCTTTGCAAGAAAGGCTCCAGATGTGCTGCCATTTCGAGCGATGCTGGCGCCGCGTAACGTTTCCGCCATGCTGGAATGCGCCAGGGGCACGTCATTGGGGTGCGCGATGACAAGATGGCGGCGTCTAATGTATCGCCGACGGACAGCGTTGGCGACACACTGTTTCGGAACACAGGAGGAAGGGTCCACACAGAATCGTAGCATTAAATATTGTAGGACGGGGCATCTTTAAGGGTTGGAGCTGACTTTATAACGATCGCAGCCTCTATTCCAGCATGTCGTGGAAGCCAGAGCTGCCGCGAGCGCAGCCATCATTGACACAACGGACATGCGGCTTCTGGCGCATTCTCATGAGCGCTTTGAGACTTTAGATATTTTTCAATTTTTGTGTTGTTTGTTACTGGTTTAGGTATTTTATTTAATTGTTTGTGCTCTTTCGCAGTCGAAGACAACACCAGTATGATTAATAATTAATTTTTTTGTAAATTTCTTTTTGCGCTTACTGGTGTATGCTTCAGCAAGAGACGCTTGGCAACATTGTACGACAAGCAGCGAACGTCCTGGTTGGAGAGTAGGTCCGCCTCAACTCGGCGCGCGGTTCGAAGTTAAGCCGGGATCCTACTTGCGAAGGTATATAGTCTGTTGCAACCTTAGTGTTATTAACAATAAACGCTAGAGGTTCAGGTGGCGCTCGCATTTTGAAGCAGAACCAGTTTAAATTTGACTTCCGGTAATGCATTGCTATGGGAAAACGCAAATACGTTTTCTCTTCGTGCTTGATTATAAGACCAAATATTGCTTAGTTTTGCGACAAAATGAAAAGTCTGGAACGTTTTACAATCGGATGTACAAAAATATGTCTCAGAACGTTTTTCTTTAGAATTCATGGCGTCGAACACTGCGCTAAAATAGCCCAATACACATGTATAATACATGTTGATATTGCAGACTGCTATTATAGGGCACGCATTTACGCATATAGTCAATGCTATGAAGCACACAGAGAGAATCAGCTTGACAAAACACTAAAAGGACGCTAATATGCCAAATCAAACAATCAAAACACACGACAAGATCGAAGCGTAAAGTTATGGAACGAAGAACACGTACTGGATTAGTAACAAACTGTGCATGAATAATCAAAATAATGACAGCTTGAATAAACCCTGCGCACTTTGTAATTGTTCTTTTTGCTTGAATTGATAGCTTGTATTGACATATCATGCTGTATAACATATACCTGGGCCTCAATTTTTGCTAACTTAAACATCGCTCAGTAATTAAAAAAATCCATTTACTAAATAAATTACACTTTTATAATGCGAATAAAGATACATAGTGCCCGTTACGAGTAAAGAAACTACGCTAATTTGTATTATTCCCTGGTGAAGAGAAAAATATCACGTACTTTTTCCCACAGAAAGACTGGAAAATTACTCTTTGCTGTCTGCTTCAATTTGCAACCGGAAGTCCCGTAGACACTAGCGCCAGCTGAGCCTCTAGCGTTTATTCTAATAACTCAATGGTTGCAACATAACACCTGCAGAAAAAGTTCCACCTCCAGCACGTGCTTTGTGCCTCCCGTCGTGTTCGGCTACGCGTGCTCACAAGTCGTCGGCGTGATCGAATAGAAAACTTGCGCTGGAGGCACAGCTTCTACTGCAGACTTTATGTTGCAGCAGACTATTGGCGACGTGAGCGATCGAAAGCGTCGCTGTGGTCGGCCCACCCTGTGGTCGGCCCCCACAATATAGGCTGAATGCTGACTATGACGTCAGCAAAGGATCTCTCATCGACGGAAATAAGAGGAATGTAAGAACTTCAATTTTGACGGTGTTGGCAGTGTTGCTTTGAGAGAGCAATTATTTCAGGCTTTCATCATGCTCATTACAAACACCACCGAACTTGTTGTTCACAAGGTAATGACGTCACGAAAGGCAACCAAATGAGGGCGCCACCGAAACATTTCGCCGCGAATATATGGCGTTGAGCTATGCATAGCTACACGCGGGGCCGTGATACGTAACGCCAGCACAAACCAGCATCAGGACACGTAGCCACTTGTTCTGGCTAACTCCATTTTTCTTCGCTGGCTCTGTAACAGCCAGCGTGTGGAGCGCAAAAAAAGCTAGGGCACATCTTACAAACCATTTCCAAGGATTCATTCGACACATTCAGCGAAAGGCAAAGAGACGTTTCAGGTCCCTTTTAACCCCAATGCTGCTACAGAAGATTGTTGTCGTGTTGTGCTTCTGTACTAGTTACTCTCGAATTCTGTTTTGTCGCTTTGCAGAGGGCGGATTAAAAAAGTACCGGGAATATTTTACAATGATAGCTTTTAGGGGCTCTTCCCCACTACTGGAAATGGCATCCGTTGTAGTAGTAGTTGTTGTTTTAGTTTGCGATGTAGGGCGTCCGTCGTTAATGTTGCAAAATCCAAAAAAAAAAAAAAGACCGTCTGCCACTTGCGGTAATCGAACCTGGGTCCTCTGCGTGCGAAGTGGAGGCGTTATCACTGAGCTAGGCCACGCCTTTTTGTTTTAATTTGATTTCCTGATATTGAGCCACGCCACGCCGTTAACAACCCGCTCTAAACTTTTTTTTTTTTTTTTTGTAGTCCTTGATGGTTACTGTTTGTGCTCGCTGGAAAAAAAAATAAACAGCCGATAACAAAATGCCGTTGTAGCACTGTGAATACCAAGGGGTCATGCCGGGAGACGCGTTTTCATGCGTTCCAGGAAAAAAAAAACAAAACAACAGCGTTCGAAACAAAATCGCCAGATGTCTGTTTTGTTCCGAACGCTTTCGTACACGCAGCCCACGGTGCGTGAACGCGACGCCGATGCCCAACAAGTTCGCCGGGACTCCTCGCAGTTATCGCTGCGACTGTACTGTGAATTAACGCAGGACTTTCATTTTTTTTAAATTCAAAATCAGTTTTATACAGGCTCTGAACTTTGTTTTTCGAAGTAGCATCCTTCATATTCAATAAATTTTTTACAGTGTTTACAAAAAAAAAATTGAAGACATTTAAAGTATTGTTTTGTGAAATCCCTTTTAGCGTTGTAGCCGTGACTTTTTTTTTTTTACTTCAGCGCCCGAAGAGAATTTTTTGTGCAGTGTTTTTTCAGTGTTGGGAACTGTCAGAAATTACGATGCCATAAGTTTAGGTTATACGCGTACATTTGCCGAGCTCTCACAGGAGCGTTTTCTTCATCTGCCATGACCAAACGTACGAGGTGCTTTCACTCGCTATGACAGAGATATTCAATTCTTACCCCGGCACTTTCTGATTTGGATGAGCATCGTACCGTTGTGCGGTCGTGTATCACTAATGCGTGATGTAAGTTAAAGACTCCGAACTAGAAATCGTACTGAGCTGGTAAAAAAAAAATTATCGTCTGCAGCGTTTAACAATGTTGCGAAAAACTCTTGCACACTGACTTCACGCTGTCTAAACATCTAACTAGAAATTTGACTTTATATTATTGAACACTAAAACTACCGCGGTTCAACCTTGGTGTGGCAAAGAAGAACGGAAGAAGTCTTACTACCTTTAGATAAGCCATTATGTCTGGACAAAGCAAAATACAAAAGAAAACCCTGTTGTTCAGTCTTAAATTAGCGGCTGATATTTCGCAAAAAGGTTTAAGTTTTTGTTTTTGTCGTTTTTAAGAAAGTAAAAAGGTGGACCGAACATCGCCCAGATTTGTTAACAAAAAAAAGCTCCCTCATTTTCTTTTATTTGATGTTGTAAAAACAGAGTTTATCCGATCAGACTTCTTGTTTATGGCTTCAGTGTGGTTCATTCTTTTTTTTTCTTTTTCAAAAGAAAATATTAGTCGTGGTGGAAAGGACAATACATTAAAAAAAAAAACCACACCGCTTGCGCAGGTTGCTTCATTTTCCTAGGGGTTATCATACCGTTCTGACATTTTTACGAATACGAGAAACTTGCGTATAGCTCTTGTAAGCTCAACAGTTCGCCCCTCTCACCTCGCTATAACCCTATCCTCCGCCTCTTTTAACGAATATACTAATCCTAAATGCCACAAAATGCGAAAAATGACTTAGTTAATGTTGTCATGATGTACTATAATAAACGCTCTTTTAATGCCGTTTTGCGCAGACGTTGTTACTCCGTCTGGGTTTCAGTGAGCTCCTCCAAGTCATTTATCATAACAGTTTCCTTTTAGCAACCCGTCGTTCAACAGTTGCAATGACGAGCACCATTGAGCACCCGAACGGAACAACAGAGCCTTTTTCAATGGCACCACCACTCATATTTCTAGCGGCCAACAAAAACGTCGGGCTCCCATCTATCTTTCCTCTAAACATTTACCCAAAATGTCTTTCCTCGGATCTCCAGTGTCAAAGGGACATCGTTTCCACGCGGCGGGAGAGGGGTTGAAGGGAAGGGGAAGGGGGGGGGGCGGGTGATGGAAAAAGAGACAAGTTCTTGTCAGACAGCTTTGTTTACAGTATCTCCCACCGGCGCAACAAGACGCGGAAATCGACACAAAAGAACGCCTTCAAACATCGAATCATCCATCCCGTCCCGACTTCACGCAACACAGGTTTTTTTTTTTTTTTTTTAAGCGATTTAAAATGTAGACGAATGAAGAAGATACGTAGCGGCTAGAAAAAACAAACACTTCCGTTTTCCAAGTTAGTTTAGGCGCTGCCAGCACGGCGCTCGCCGACTGGGACTGCGCCTCCGCGGCATACACAAAAGAGAGGCTGGGACCCGTCCCCGCCAGCGCCGCTCCATAAATACCGCAGTTGCATATCTACGCCGGTTACGACGTACGAATGAATTCGACGCCGCTCTTTCTCTCTCTCTGAATAAGCAAGCGAATGCAAGCGCGATCCCTATCTGTTTACATCGACGCGCGCGGCCCGGCTTGTCGATGTTTGAAAGCAGCTCCGCTCTCCCCTTCCTTTTCCGAGTTTCCCACTTCCCATTCCCTCTCTCCCGCTCTCTTCTCCCGGTGCGACAAAAGGCAAAAGATCGCACTGAGACGCATCACGACGACATAAATACCACTCTCTGAATCTCCCCCGCAGAGCGTTGTAAGGAAGCTTCGAAAAGCACAAACGCCGACCCGATTGCCAACATCACAAATTTCAAGCGCTGTCGGAGAGACCCGCAACATCTCTCTTCCTTCTATTGGGCCGCCTCTTCTTTTCATTGTGTGGGGGACTTTTTTTACTTCTTTTCGTCAGCTTGCCTTTTGAGCCACGCACCGGCTTTCTCTCCGTTGTGTGGTGTCGGTTTGTCCGGGCATTGTCAGTTTTGCTGGCGGTTTTTTTTTTTATGCTTCTCGTTTCAGCATTTCACGCGTTCCCAAGTTGTGACGTGAACGAATGAGTGGCGCGCGCAGGGTTTACATTTGCCGCCTTTCTAGAAAGTGAGAAAAACGTGCAATGGAACAAAATGACGGGAGGTTTACGCCCTACCCTACATCGCAGAAAAATTTAAAACTTAAAACTTTTCAATGCATTTGTGTGGCAACAACACGATACACCTCAGCCGCCCGTGACAAACAACGAAACACAGTTGAGCAGTGCGTGCAGTGAAGTCGGCTTGGAATAGAGATTGCCGATGTGTTCTTTGTTGGCCTCTCAATACAAACATTATCAGCTGTAACCAGGCTTTATAATTAATTTATATCGTGGCCTATCTTACTGTCTGCTCTTTTCTGATTGTTTCGTCATGGAACAAATATACGGGCAACCAGTAAAACTAAAACGAAAATCCGACTCATATGTTAGACCTTAAAATAACAACTCAATGGGGAATCCAGATTTCATAAGTAAAATTAATCTGTGCCCGTGCGTGTGTTTACGCGTGTTGATACGTTTACTTGCACTCGTATTTTAATTTTGTAAAAAAACAACAACACGAGGATGATTATTGACAAGTTTTAAAGTCGTTACTCCGATCATTGATAACGTTCGATAAAAGCGACGAGTATCGTTAATGATGCCCACGGCGTAAATGATCCCCTCAAAATGTAGCGGCCCTGAGTGGGGCCGTATCTAAAACCTGCCGCAAATTTCTAAAAAAAAAATAAATAAAAATAAATAAATCCGACGTGGCATCGTTAGACCGCAATTGATGCGCGGCACGTCATTGAAGAATCACGCGAAAATTGACCAACGTATAGCTACAGGCCAAACAATTTAATGAAAAAAAAAAAACGACATCGAGTTGAATCAATATAAACACAACACTGGTTGGGGAAACTAAAACCAAACAAAATACAAGAACGCAAAACAAATATTCGTATAAACTGACCAGCAACGACGAAATCGATCTCGATTAGCTTAATGACGCAACGAACATCTGCAACATAACCGCAGGTGCTGCGCTTTCATTTTCTTTTTCTCTTCTTATTTGCGGTCGACCCGTCTCTTCTAAACGGAAAGTCGCTTCAACCTAAGAGCGATTCGTGGCATGTCAACCAAACACGCCGGGACTGTTGCAAACCCACGCGTCCAGGAGCAATGACAACATCGTGAGATATGTATGAAGCTTCGCGCACCAGTTGCCGCGGCGGTCTCCAAGCGAGGAGGGGCAGGTGAAAACGTGTATCAATCAAACGACTCGTTCGTGCGGAGTCATGTGGTGAAGTTGCGTGACCTCGGCAGGGAGTTAACCGCCCCCGCCTACTGCACCCACCGTCCTTTGGTCTGTTCGCATATGCACCTGCAGCCCTCTAGAAATGTTTTATATGTTTGCACTTGTTGCTGATGTGGGCTGTTTTTAAAGGAAAATGAAGAGTTCCTGCGCGAATCTTCAGGCAAGGGCAAGACCCTTGCCTGAAGCCTTGCGGTCTGTTAAGGAAGAGAATGATGAGATAAAAAAAGAGGGGCGGGAGGTGGAGGAGTAAAACACTGAAAAAGCACACAACAGAGTACGAGAAAATAGTACAATAGCAGCTTTGCATGAGGACGAAACAGGGGGGGGGGGCGAAGCTAGAAGGGTGTTGTTGTGAAACTTTCTTCAGACGTGATGACAAGATAATTGTTTATAGTTGTTGTGATATACCTAAGTACACCGTCTATTTCTCCGGAGTTAGCTTTAATGACGGTTTTCGCTCATCCTTGCTCGTCTTTTCTAATAATCAAAGGATTAAAATAGATCATATTTTTCCTAAATGTTCGAATTCCCGCACTCATTTCGCCTGGGTGACTTAATGTAAGACTGCACGGTTCCTTTCACACGAAGTAAACAATTACGTTTTGCTTTTTCAATGTGATTTGATAGTCGGGCTCGACCGTTTCATAAATCAACCTTGTAAAAGAGAAAAAAAAAACAGGCACTGATGGAAGGCAAACAAGTGAATTTGTATTTAAATTAAATCGTTGAGTTTCGCTAGTTCGTTGGAAAATTACATTTTATTTGTTCCCTCGTTTCGTACGTTCTCTTCGATTTATTTTTGACTCCAACGGGTAAAGAGGACTTCCTGAGCGTGCTCAGTTTACAAAACTCGATATCGCTCCACCGTTTCGTATTTATACGAAGGGAGCATTTTTCCGAACACAGACTCTAAAAACGGCTGCACCTTATTTGGTAAAAAAACAAAAAAAACACCAAACCAACGTTTACATTAAAAATTGTAACATTGAAACTCTCTCTCTCTTTCTCTCTCTCTCTTCCCACTCGTTCCGCCTTTCCGCTTTTCCTTCCTTCCTTCCTTCCTTCCTTCCTCCCCTTGCCCTTCCCAGATTTGATTTCCTGTCCTTAGAAATAACTTTTTCCGACTTCCTAAACGCGTGAGCAAGCCGCTAAGGGTGCATCCAAATTTTTACTCAACCCCATCGCGGCGAAACCTCGTCTCTTCAAAACGATCGAAATAAAAAAAAAGAGAGAGAGAGAGAGAGAGCAAGAAAGAAGGAAGAAGCGAGAGCACCGCTCGGATTAAATTAATGCAGAAACGCTGGTAATTTTCTTGAGGGAAGCTAAGAAAGCGAGCACGAGAGGCCCAGTGTTGAAGGGGTGTGGGGAGAGGACATCTATCGTCATACGATCTCCACTCAGCTCGAGTCATTTAAGGCCTTCCATTCTCCTTTGACTTATTTTTTTCTTCTAAGATTGTATTTTTCTTTTTTTAAACACTTCCTCTTGCGCGGGGAGTTCGTTTAATTATTACGCCGTGTCTCGCGAGTGAACGCGAGGAACGCGGTACATGAAATTAATCATATTTCAAACCTTGAAAAGAACCTGAAATGGGGTTTTGCGTCACAAAAGTAAAATGCTTGCGCTCCTAGAGCGACGCAAATCGTTACAAAAAGGAAGCGTAGAGAAAGAAAACGTGCGTTTTCACCTTTCCCAGGTCTCGCGCTTTTGAAATACCTGCCCCTCCCGGAGGGGGAAGTGAACTTAGGACCTTATCTGTTTCAATGTCCGCGTCTAAATTATTATGTGTTTCTTCATTTTTTTTCGCCTTTTCCTTTAGTTTACACTTCTGTCTGCATTGCGAATGAAATTTCGCAAGCTCTTAGGATGTAATGACTTCAAAACGAAGGCAAGAAACTATAAATAATTATAAATTATGTCAAATTCGTAAGTAAATTACTTCCAACTAAAAACATATATTAAATTTGGACTTTTTTTTTCATGATTATCTCATAAGTTCCAGACGAAATGTTCGTAGTAAAAAATCTTCAAAACCAAAACTGACACACACTTTGCGTGTACTCGTATAAACATGTTGGCTAACATGACAGTTCATCAGGAGCCCGTAAAAATAAGTTTGCTACAGTATTTTGTCCGAAGAAGACTAAAGTTTTTCAGGTTTTTCATCGATATTGCTACCCAGTTTTAATTGCATCATAAACCAGTGGTATACACACAAAAAAAAAAACCAAGGTCCGTGGGTCTACTTTCCCGCACAACAATTGGAAAGCCAATCACCGCAACTTACGGAGGCAGCTCAGCGGATGACGATGCCGAAACATATGTTTAGACCAAAAAACGCAGTCTGAGTTGTGACATTAAGCAATGCAAGCGTGACGTTTTGCATTGCTTAATGTCACAACTCAGTCTGCAATTTTGGTCTAAACGTATGTTTCGGCATCGTCATTTCCTGAGCTTCCTCTGTATGTTGCGGTGATTGGCTCTCCGAGTTTTGTGCGGAAAAGTAGACCCACGGGATTTTTTTCGAGTGCCTTTTTGAGTTTACATTCAGGTAACTTAAGTCAGCCTAAAAGTTACGACCTTTTATATGCTGGGCGGGTTTGGCTGGCGTGTGAAGAATACTGCCCGCATAATTAAGTGCTCTCAGTATTCAGCAGAATGCAGCCGATATTGCGTGACACGCGTTGACAATCGGCCAGAGCTCGGTTACTAAATAAAGCCAATCGCTATTCACCGGGCAACTCGCCGTACACCAATCACTACGCAGTCCATAACCGTGCAAAGCCAATCGCTACGCAGCACAAGGGAGATTTCGCAGGTATTGTTTTGCTTCACGCTCTGGCTCGTCACCGCAGCACAGTTCAGCTCGAAGGCAGGCCATGGCGGGCTGCAGCAGCGTTGTGCACCATTGCCCGTCTGCCGGTTAAATATATATATTAAAAAAAAAGAAGAAGCGTTGAACAGTTTCTACATCAAGACACTGTTTACAAACAAGCCCGCGTTTTCCAACATCGGGCATTGCGCGTGAGCAGAAACCGCGTCGAGTGAAGCGTCTGCGCATGCGCAGTGCCGACAGTAGCGCCACCGCAGTAGCGTGACGGAAGAGAGTTGTCGAGTTGGTCTATAGTCTCTATACAGTCACCGACAGCTTAACGAACGCACGGCGTGGAGAGTCCCACGCATCTCATTACCACTCTTACGGCCAATCAGAATGTGGCATTGTCCGACACGATTCACCAATAATCAGTCAGTATAAGAGAAGCGGGAAAATCATAAACCAGGTTTCAGTGACCACAATACGTGAAGGCTAAGGCGAAGCACGCTTGTTGGGCGTGAAATACGGCAAGCTTTCTTTCCTGCCGCGCACGGGTGTGGGCGGAAGAAGCCCACTTTTGGAGTGCAGGAGCCGGCGAAACTTGGTTTTCGGGCAGCAATAACTGAACTGACCGCGATGTGGAATACTGCCAACTATTGTATGACGCATCCGCGTGACACCTCACTGCAATAGTAAACTCCAGACACTTAATGTTTGCAGACCTCATAGTATTGCTGAGGGAAGTTAGCAGTGGACGCGCGCGCGACGATTAAAAGAATATAAAATGGTCACAAGAGCGCCGATTCATTAGAAACCTTTACCGGATAGTTCTGATAGTTGACTAAACAAAAATTGTTTAATTGTGTTTCAACAAAGATACGAAATACTTGAAGAAGGTACAACAGAACGCTCGGGAAAAGGTCCCGGATAAGTCCACAAAGGGAGAGCCGCCATTTTAGGAACGAGCATTGTATCCTCGGGGTTAATTAACGTTTGGTTGCCTCTTGGTTGCAACTCCTTCACAGAAAAGAAGAAATGCATCGTGTCAAGAATAACTTCGAATGAATGACGCTTCACATAATCCAAAGAAAGACAAAAAATAAACGTGTGACAATCAATGCTGGTCTAGTTAGCGGTTGCTCTCCGAAGCGTTGGCAGACTCCCGATGCGTCCCGTAGCGTATGGGATTTCAGGCGAATTGGAGCAAGCACGTCGCAAGGCCCTGCTCGCTTCATCGAGGCCTTCGTAGAAAAGGGGAAGAGCGGGGCAGGGAGGGGGCACTTCCGGTCGCCACTTCCGGTACAAGGGCGCGTCGCCTAGCAACCGCCCGCTAGGCCACGCCAACAACGCCTGTGGACCAGCACCACCTCGCGAAAAGGGTTGTCCTTACAAAGGTCTGCTCTTTTCAAAGCAAAAAAAAAAAAAAACCGCCAATACAAAATATAAAAGAGACAACCGGCGCAGAGAAGAGCTCTCGGAGGCCGCTTCCACGTAGTGGAGCGCGCGTTGCTTTTTATTTCTGTTGTCAGTCTTATATTGTTAGGATATGTCCGGTCATTGTGTTGCTCTGGTTAGGGCGGTTTTGTTATGCGATCTCAAAGCGCTATAGTCCCGTCTACGAATTCCCGCCACATTGTACTTTCAATAAGAGCCCGTGGAAAGCCAATCACTGCGATCTAAAGAACAGGATCAGGTAATAATGAGGCCTAACTAACGTTTTCACGCGAAAATGAGATCTGTACCTTGACATTACGCGCACCGTTTTAGTATTTCAATGTCCCAGAGCAATCTGCATTTTTAGTTCGAGACCTGACCCGAACTTTGGTCGTTGGTTACCCTGATAGAATGCACTAATTAGCCCTCCGCCAATCAGGGCAATCAATGCAAAAAAGACGCGCGGGTACTTTTGTTAAATGATTGTGAAGAATTTCTTAGCGTATGGTTTTGTGCCGACTACACGGGGCGCCAATCACCACGGACGCCACCATGATTGGCGCATTAGCACACTGCGTGTTCCTCGGAGTGCTATTCTTACTTCGTTTCTTGTGGCTCGGCCGAAATATACAGGTAGAGGCTGAACCTGTTTGTGTTATTTACGTTAAAATAGGTTCGTCTTTCCTCAAATGCAAGGCTTTAATGACGTGTCACAAATAAAGTGCGAGAAGAGAGAAAGAGAGAAAGATTAAAAAAACTAGATTTATGTTTTCTGAGTTTAATTGTTCCAGTACTAACTCGTGCATCACAAAAGGAGTAGAAACTGCTCCAACAGTGAAGCAATTGAAAGCAATATTTGCACGATTCTGGAGCGAGTTTGTCAAGAGGGAACCACCTAGCTTTAAACTAGACTAATCTCTGAGTGGTTAAATGCGTCGTCACCCACAAAAGAGTGGCTACCTTGAAATAATTGTGAGAGAGAGCGGAAAGGCGTTCTACACCCTAATCACGCCTTTCTGTTGAAAGCGCGCGCGGCACACCCTTCAGGCGGCTTAACCCTCTAACAGGTTTCCGGCAAAGTTTCTCAAGTGCGCTCTAGCATCGGCCGCCGCGACAGCCATCATTCCACGGTGGTCGTCGATTTTTCGGCGACGTTGGCAGAGCGCACACGCCGCCCACTTCCTCGAGCGGCGTCCAGATTGTCGCACGCCATCATCGAGGAATCTTTGAGAAGCCGGGGTATTAATTTCGTAGTGCCTTTCAACGACAATGGGAACTGGAAAGCGGAGAGAAGGAAGGGGACCTCCTCGCCGCATCCGTCTGGAGAAGCATCTTAGGCGCCACCGCCTAACGACCCTGATAGATGGCGCTGGCCGCTCTCGGACCCAACGACTTCCGGTAGACCCCCTGGTGGCGGCGGCGAGCAACCGGAAGTAACGACGGAACCCTCTTTCCTCCTTCTCCCGCCACCCCTTTCCGAGCCTGGCAGGCCTTTACAGTGGCGTCCTCACGGGGCGCACGACAAGCGTAAACGAAAAGATGGCGGCGGATATCCAGGCTGCACGCGCTCCACGAGTGGCGTTTCGATAATGGCGAGAAGAAAAAACGTTTTTGAGGCACTTCCGGTTGGCGGACGCGGAGGGCGAGCGAAAGAGTAATGGCGGTCGTCGCGAAGAGAGAAAGAGAGCGCCCAGTTTCGTCTTGTGCACTTTGGACGTCGAACTGCGCCACGGCGTCTGCCGGAATGAGCGACGGGCTCCTTGGCAGACGCGCAACATGGGCGACGGGAGGCGAGGTTTTGGACGTGTTCCCGTTTCCTTCGAAAGGGGGAAATCGCATCGGCGGAGTGGTTATCCCACTCGGTGGAGCGAGAGAGAATGCGCTAAGCTACGGTCGGGGACAGAAGAAACGAGAACCCATTAATGCAGTTGGGGGCCTTCCGCGACCATAACAGACATGTGCGCGCGCCAGAGGCTGCACTCCACGGAGCGAATGTGCTGCGAACAAGCGACGAATTTCGCCCGACGGCGTTCTCTTTTCACGAGGCGCGAGAACAGTAGCTTCTGTCGCCATACGCGCAGAGGACGTGCCACCGGGTGAAGTTCGTTGGTTGTTCGCTGCATATTCGCTCGCCTGCCTCAACACCGGCACATGCGCATTCGACTTTATGAGCCAAGTGAGGTCAACAAGCGAGACCAACTATTGCCATGTGTTCAGTCTTCCGTATGGTGCGTACTACGCCTCGCGCTAGCGCGCTATTGAGCACGAAGAGGTGCTTGCTCTCGGCTCCTCACTTGGTTTAGCATTACGTGCCATCTTTCTCGCCTACTTATATCTCACAGAAAGAGCAGAGACGGTGATGGAAAGTATAGGAGATCAACTATACTAAACACAACATCCGTGGCACTAATTGCTAGAAATAAAAACACCAACAAGGACGGTGCGTTTCTTCTTTTTACAGTTAATCGAAATATAGGCAGTTAAAACTGAGCGTGTTACAGCCCTCTTACAACTTCACTGGATTTCTGAAGGAAGAGGCAAGAATTTCTGTTGTCATAAAAAAGTCGCGTGTTTCAATAACAAAAACAATGTGCCACCACTAAAACATGGCACAACAGGATGGACGTGTATCAATCCTCACGGCTTAGAGAACACACGAAACCCGTACAAAACCGCAGTATTTAAAACGCAGAACGTAGAACTAGAGTTCCTGTATATAAACTCCCGCACGGAGCAAAGCTGCGCGTTCATCCATCTTGAAATTCAAAGTTATGCGGGAAAGTTACTCTTCACGCTTGCAGGAGCCATATTAACGTTTGGCCGAGTGGACAGGCCATAGTCCGTTCGAGTTCGCATGCGGTGGTACACTCACGTTGCCACGATTCCGCGAGTGTTGCCCGTCAGCCTCTGATGTCACACGCGTGATGTCCACGTGTTCGGTTGACAGCACGGTAAAAAACGCACCCAAATGGGACGGAATCGAGGTAAGACCTAGGCGGGAGATTGGTCGACCGTCTTGTCGTCGTCGCAATTCTCAGGTGAATGATGCATGGATGATACACCGCCTATATGAATGGATGATATGCGGCCTGATGCAAAAGCAAAGAACATAAGCACAGTTGGCTAGCGGCTGGTTTGCGACTAGCGGCTAACGGAGCTGTGGAGCGGCCGTAGTAGAGGCTTTCCTGTGCAGCATTGGATTTCTGTTTGTCACGTGATTGCCTTCGGCGAATACCGGCGCGGCGGCCCGTGGAAAACAGACGCGCTACTCCCCTACGGGGAGCCTGTCCAGGAACTCTACGTGGAACGGCTCTCCAGACGCGTACCGGAATGCAACACGTACTACATCGTGACTCTTGTGCGAGCAGCCCTTTAATCTGAGGTTAGCTAAAAGTCCGCTTGTAGCTTGGATGCATCGTATCTTGAAAAATACTTTTTCCTCGTGGCTACTGCACGAAAGCCAAATTTTTTGTTGCAGCTCGATCATGGAGATTGGCACGTCGAAAGCTAGGAGTCGATTAATTTGTATGTTTTGTTGAGAGACGAATTGAGCTGAGAGCAACACTTACTACATCGTGACTCTTGTGCGAGCAGCCCTTTAATCTGAGGTTAGCTAAAAGTCCGCTTGTAGCTTGGATGAATCGTACCTTGAAAAATACTTTTTCCTCGTGGCTACTGCACGAAAGCCAAATTTTTTGTTGCAGCTCGATCATGGAGATTGGCACGTCGAAAGCTAGGAGTCGATTAATTTGTATGTTTTGTTTAGAAACGAAGTGAGCTGAGAAAATGATTTCGCGTTCACGTTTTAGAAGGAAAGAAAAGGATAATTGTGAGACGTTCTTCCAAGATATTTGCTTTCTCGCCGCGCACGGTTTTTCTTAATCTTTTCTCAAGCTGTCTGTTTCGCTGAAGTCGATAATGGTTTATCTTCTGGCAAGTTCCGATGTCAGTGCAGAAAGGCAGAGCACGACAGCGCAAGCTTGTCGCGTTCGCAAGTCAGCAAATGCACGCGCTAAATGCCAAAATAGTGAGACGACTGCGTCCAAGGACACTTTCTCCAGTGGAAGCAGGCATCGTTCAAATATATGCGAAAAACAACAGCAACAACGTAATTAGCACGTCATCTCAGATTTCCATAGGGAGCGCCTACAGTCGAACCGCGTGAGTGAAGTGGCATCATCTATTGTATAGAAGGCGTTTTAATAACGGCGCTTAAAAGAATCACCCGGCAGGATGTCTTGAAGTGTCGCGACGCGAGCGTCATAAAATATAAAAGCAAGGAAATAAAATAAAAAAAAGTGGCAGCGAGGTCTAACATGCAAGAATCGAAGAAAATTGAACGAAGAACCCAAGACAAAAACGAAAAGACAGAGGAGGGGGGAAGGGAGAAAATCAGGCACTGGAAAGGGTCGGGAGAAAGAGAGAGTGAGAGAGAGAGAAAGAGAACACGGAGCCGAGGGAAGTGGGGAGAGCAAGGGGGAGCGCAAGGGGAAGAAAGAGAGAGTGCAACACTGCAGCAGCACACCATCGGGGCGCGTAAGGGGAGTGGGAAGGGAGGGGAAAGGGGCGGGGTGGGGAAGCGGAGGGTTAGCGGCCCTCTCGTGGTCCATCCGGCGCTCAGAGGAAGGAAGGAAAAGCCGGATTGGCCCCCGGAGGAAGTTCCGCCCGTCGCCGCCAGCAGCAGCAGACAACAAGCGGACGCAGGGCTTTCCCGACACCCCGACCAGGCCCGAGTCCGAGCGCCGCCGCCGGGAAACCCGCAGGTGGACACCGAGCGACGTCCCACCGTCCGCTCACTGTGAGTCCCACTCGATGCCCCCCTCCGCACTGCGTCCGGGTCGAGGTTTTTCGCCACGCCTCCGGCTAGCACCCTTGGCGCGCTCCGCGTTCCTCACGTCGCGCGGGACCCCCCACATGTTGAGCTCGCAAGACGGCTCAAACTTCGTCACACTGGTGCGAGCTCTCGGTGCTGCTTGGCCAACAACAGTGCATGCGTGATGAGGCAAGGACGTTTTAAACGTTAAATGAAAAAAAAAAAAGCTTGTTGCGTTTGTAAATTAGGAGTATATCTTAACCGCTGACAAATGTTTGCTCCAAGTTTGTGGCCAGCGGATAAATCGGGTAGCCACCCACTTATCATTGTGATAAGAAAGAGAGAGAGAGAGAGACTAGCGGTTTTTTAAGCGTTACTTTAGTTCTTAGGGTTTTCTAGCAATTTCTGAACGGCTAATACTCATGAGCATCCGAGATGCACGCCGCATGTATCCCTTTGACGATAGTCTGAAAGGCATTGAGTCAGATGACAGTCGAGTTTTTCTATGTGATACTTGATTTTTAAGGGTTCCAGAACCCTCAGATAATACCAACTTCTCAATCTCACGCAGCGGAATCTTCGATTCACGCACAAAAAGAAGTGTCATATTGTGACGCTTTTCATTTTCAGGTCCGCTTCACCGCAGAAACTTTGTCAATTAGCTGAAGTCTTCTCGTATCTATTGCCTGATGGTAGGTCGCGCCATAAAAAAATCAAGCGGCTTTGTAAGAGGTTAATTATAATAGTAGTACTAATACGCGACGAATTACACATTGGAGGATTCGCGCGTCCCCGCTAAGGTTGATGTGGAACTTTGTTGGACAGCACGGCGAATTGAACACTAAGAGATCTCGACATCGTAGCAATCTGACCGATGCGAACTGTAGAAGATGAATTTACAGCCAGTATTCCCATTACTGAACCTATATCGTTCGCGTTCGTTTCCAACCTCGACTTCTCGCTCATTTGGTAGCAACGGTCAATCCCATGTATGCGTTTTACTTCCCATCATTCTTTTTACCTTTAGCGTACTCGCGTCTCAGCATCACTGCATGGATGCGCTGCTTTCGTTCCCTTTTCAGCCACTTTGCTTAAAATGTATGAGTTGATCAGCGTTCTAGTACACAAGTATCAGTTCCTCGTAGCCAGAGGCTTTGTATATCTTTACAGGAATGTCCAAACAAACCAGGATAGTTTACAAATGACCCAATTTAATCTAGAAACAGCGGCAACATAAATTTACACTGGAGCTTTTTTTTTTTTTTCGCCGGAGAAATAGGATTAGCGGTCAGCCTATTTCTTCTTTTCCCGAAAGGATAACTACAAAATAGAGGTACCCTCGAGTGAAGCTGCATGCAAATCAAACCAATTCGAGCGAGGCTACCTTACCTTATTCTGTTGTGGAAGTACGAGGAAGTGAAATACAGTTAGGTGTCAGAATTCCCGAGACACCGCCGCTCTCCAAACGGTTCGTGTGCATGAAGCCATCCTAATTTAGGGGGAACCTCATTCTATCTTTATATTGAGATTACATTTTGAAAACTCAGGTGTTTACGAAGGACACTGCTTAAAACACCACGAGCGGTGAAACATGTTGCATACAAAGCTCCTGTAAGACCGACACTGGGGTATGCTTCCCAGGTATGGGATCCCTGGAAGACCACTCTCTCCAAAGAGCTTGAAAATGTTCATTCACGTTTAATTTTTTCAGACTTTAGGGACATCAGTTTCATGGCGCAGAAAATACGGGCGGACGTCTAGCCTCTGAAGAACAGAGGCTCTGCCAGCGGCTGAAATTGTTCTTTTAGATTTAAAACCTCTTGAAAATCGCCCTTTCAAAATGTTTAAAGCCAAAACGTTATAATTCAGAGAAGTTATACCATTCAAAAGTGCTCGCCGCCATTGATGCCCGCATAAACGTATTTAAACAATCATTCTTTTGTACATGCGATAGATACGTGGAACAAGCTTCCGGAATTCGCCGCCGCTCTGCAGTCCATTTCTGGACTTGATTATGTTTATGTACTTTGTTTGGAGAGTAAGATTGCCATAGCGTATTTTCATGCTCCTTGGTTGGAAGGGACGAGTTGCTTATGACATTAGAGACTTTTAGTAGACCGTATTCTAGAGTTACGCTTCGTTCGCGGGAGCTCATGCCGTCACTTCGAAGCATGGATTGAGCACGCGTCCGCTGGGCCCGATTTTCACAGCGCGCGATCTACCATATCTCTCTAATATAACATTGTGTAGCATTTTACTTTTAAGTTTTCTCGCTCTATCACTCCTGCCTTGAACAGGACTGTTAGTATCTTAATAATTAACTAGAGTTTGTTGCAGCTGGTAAACGTAGGTATCAGTATGTCATTAGCTGGAAGTCAATTATTAACCAATATGCTTTTCCATTAAGGCTGGTTCACACATTTGTGTCGGTCGCGTTCAGAGCAACCGAAACGGCAGCAACGACCGGAACACCGGAACAACCGCGACTCGTGATTGCTGCACGAAGCAACTTTTTTCCATTGCTTGGCACGTTGTGTACGGCGAAAACTTCTCCCGGTGACTCTGTCGTTGCAGTCATTTCGGTCGCTATATGAACACAAGCCACGCAACTCTCTGAACCAGGCTTTATGCTTTTTACAGAGATAAAAGAGAAAGCGACGTACAGAACGGAGACAGGACAAACCGTCTTTCTCAGACTGGACAGCTTGGACATTTAATTTTTGTCCAAAACGGATCTTTCAGGAACACGAATAACATCCGGCATGAGGTATAACTTTGTAGTCCGGTTTGTTTGCCAGTAAATGTGTCAGGCAATACGCGGCAAGTGTAATTCAGATAAAGTATACATAATCGGCGGCTTTCTTCACACGCCGAAAGAAGAAACATCCAAGTGTGGATATTCACATCGTAACAACCTGGTACTGCGGTGGTCGCGTAACTTGATGTCCCGAAGAACTACATGTTCGATGGTGTGTTCAGGGAAAGCTGCGAATCTCGATGCCAAAATGATAGTCGGTTCACCTTTAAGCTGACCGGACAACGATGGCTACAAGCGCGAGCTAGCCCGCGCTCCTTGCCTCGAAACGTCCTTTTTAGCGCGAGCGCCGGCGGCGTCGCCTCTGTCACCTATTGTTCGCGGAGCGGCCTAGATTGCAGAGAGGGTGCAACTCAAACCACGGGGAGGGACGGAGATTGGTTGTAAGTGCGCATGCGCTGCCTAAACACGTGGCTGGGAGGAAAGCAGGTGGAAAGGCGGAGACGGAGGACACGCTGGTGGACGACCAACGGGTTGGTCACCTGTAGCTCGTATCGCAAACGCGGCCAATAAGCCACGTGAAACCGATCGAGCAGTTGGAAATTCTCTGTAATACAGACTCTCTGATTGTTCACAGCCACCTAACGGTTGTCGCCGCCTACTCGTCGGTAAGAAGCAATTGGGACGAATTGCCCGTGCCCGGTGTGCCCGTTATTATTACGACGGGATTTAAGGTTCTTACAAATTCCGCAAGCTTTGTCCGTAGCGCAGAACTTGAGCGAACGTAATCCGAGCGCAGCGGCTGAAAAGGACCTACCGATAAAAATGATCTGTTTGCAGCTAGGGGCGCAGCTTGTCGGGGCTTGAGTTATGTACGCTCCTTTGCAGTCTTTTCTGCCCCGTAAGCTTAACGCCCCATTCACACTGGTCGCTCAACCGCATCCGCAAAGCGGTTGGGAACGCGGTTGCTTAGAGATGCAATACAAATTCACGCGCAGTTGATGATGAAAACGAGCGGATGCGCTTCGCGGTTGCAATTCGAACGGCAGTGTGAATGCAGCCTAAGGGTGCAGGCGATTGTCACGAAAACATGTAAAAAAATACATATGTATATACATGAATAATATTCACGAGTCAATTTTTTCTTTTTTTGCGGTGGTATTTTTGTTAAGATAGCTAAGACTGGCAACCACTCGAGCTCCGGCACGAGATCGTTCCATTGAAAGGAGAGTTCGAAAAACGAGCGCTTACGATAAAAAAAGGCGCATCTCAAAGCAAAGAGAGCGAGCTGGCTCGGGCTTGTCGCTTTCGACTGTCCTGTCAGACGAACGGAGTTATTGTCGAGGAGATCAAACTATACACCATTCCAATAATTACAAGTCTTCAGCCCAGCGTGCGATCTCCCCAGCCCAGCACGCGTATGTTCGTCACTTCACAAAGCAAGCAAATCACGCGCTGTACGCACGAACACTGAAAATAAAACCGGCCAGGAGCTTTTCTTGGAAAGGTCTTTAAGGCGCTGCTTTTCCCGTTACCGGAAAAAGCAGGTGCATTATTATGCGCGGGGGCGCTGGGCTTCTACGATTGTCGCTGTTTCTCACTGCTAGCCTTGCTGCACAAAGGGTTTTGTTTCTCGTGGCCCAATGGCGTACTGCTTTGTCCCGAATTGCACATCAACATCGGGGAAGACTTCTGGCACATCTTTCCACCAGCTGCTCAGCGATAATAGCTTTAGCACTGCGTGAAAAAAGAAAGATACTAAGAAAGAACCTTGTCGGCGACAAGTACCCATCTACGGTTGTGTGCAGCAGGCACTTTATACCGGAAGATTATGTGCCGGGATATCGCATAAAAAAGATGGTCCCTGGAGCCGCCCTCACGGTGTTCGATGGGTCTTTGTAGAAAACAGTGCCTGCAACCAAGAAAGGCCGAAGATAACCTGTTTTGAAGCAGTCGGTACCTGCGCCAGAAAGCAGAAATCGAAAGGCAGATGTGTTGGCTCTCCAAGTGGATCTTGAACAGGCCGATCAAGATAAACCAAACAGTTCGTGTACGAGGGCATGACGTCTCCACTCAGGCATCAGGGTAAAGATTTCAGATTTCGGAATGTTACCTTCCCGAGAGTGTGAGCTTACTCCCTTGTTGGAGTTGCAACTTTGCTTTCCCGAGGGTGCGTAGGTGCTCCCTAGTTGAAGGGGCAACTTTACTTGCCCGAGAGTGTGTAGTTGCTCCCTAGTTGAAGGGGCATACCTTACTTTCCAGAGGGGCGCAGTTGTTCCTGGTTGAGGGCAGCCTTACTTCGCTGACCCTGGTTGAAGAGGTGCATAGTTTTTCCCTTGCTGCCTTACCTGCTTTGCTGGGTAACCTGTGTGACGAAGGTGGTACGAGCCTATTGCCTCCTTAAAGGTGCATGAACGGAACCCTTTTTCTAAGAGTGCACCCCGGTTATTGTGACGCGTGGCATTACCTCGGGCAGATTCAGCTTTCAGGTCTTTGACCAGCGCTATGAATATTCTTTTTCAAGTGATTATAAGAAGTTCATGCTAAGAATCAACGTTCACCGCCAGTCGCCGGGAATCTAGCAGCATGTTACGCGAATGTCCCCTTTCCAGCACATCACGAAGAATAATGCATAGCAGGCTCCGCGATAGTTTCCAAACGATTTACGCGTTCGCTTCCTCTTTGACCGGAGTATATGCTCGTGGACAACTTTCTGTGGCATTTCCGAAGAAAGGAAGAGAGTACACGTGCACAGCTTTGATCAGCGATCAGGCGCGCGCTCCCGTACATTTGACTGCATGCATAGCCGCACACCACCCACGGCCGCGCTGCGGCGCAGCTCCCGGTCGCCCAGTATCGCTTCGAGCCTACTATGCCATGCCCCTATCCAGAAAAGTGGCGCCATTCATTGTTGTACACATGCTCGAGGCACGTGCCGCGCACCAATTCTGGGAAATTCATGGCGTCTGAAACGTAGCTCAGTGCTGCGCTGTGCCGGCATGATCTTCCCAAGGGCTGCACGTTGCACGTGCCTCGAGCATCGACTCACCTTGCGCTACTTTTAGCTATGCCGCTCTGCTAACAAAGGTGCTATTATGCCTCACTGCAGAGGCCGTAAGACAACGAGCGCGTATCCAGTCCGGCCGTGTCCCCACCGGTGTAGTTCTCAATTTAGCCACTAGGGGCGTGACGGTTGGATCTCCTCCCGCACGTTCGGCGGCTACAGTGTTTCGAGGACTCAATAAGTCCTTGTTAAAATACGACTCATCTCACTCAAAGCTAGATAAAGGAAGAATAGCCATTTTGTGTTTCATGAACACCTTATGAAGGTCTTGCCACCATGCAATACCCTCGAGTTTGACTGAGCAATACGAGCGTTTGCTGTGTGCCGGTTTTCCAAAGGCTGTGCTTGTATCTGTACCAGAAGGCGTCTTTAAGAAACTGCGAAGGGACGTTATTCCGCACCTCAGATGCACTCCAAAAGAGAGACAAAAGGTGGCAGTTGTGTCGCACTTGCACAGAAAAGCGCACAACCTAGGAAAGATAACGAAACGTATAAACGTAAAAAGTCGTTTTCTCTGCACCCGAAAAGCTCGCCAAGATGAGCAAATTGACAGACCCGTTCCGCAGAGCACCGACGGGCTGCTTAAAGAAGCACAGGAGTCCCTTTGTCACGTGCGCGGAAGGGGTAGTGTGGCAGATTCCACTGTCTTGTGGAAAGCAATATGTTGGCCAGACAGGCAGGTGTCTTAGTGACAGACTAAGAGAGCACAATCAGAACGTAAACGGATTTTGGGATGGCCATCTTTCGTGTCACTGTTATGACTGCGTTGCGAACCCTTCTTTTTGCCACGTGTACTGTTCTCGCCAAACACAAAGACAAGACAGTCAGAGAGATAATTGAGGCTGACATCATCAAAAGTTCCGGCACAGGGTGTATCAGCGTGGGCTCAATTGACCTGGCAGAAAAAGAGATAGCGTACTTGCGATTGGTGACGGGACGTCGGATTGGTTGAGAGGTTTTGCGGTTGCGCAGTGTGTATATACGATGTTCTTTGATTAAACAGTGGAAACTTAGCGCTCTGTGTTGTCTGCTCTTCCACTGTCCTTGTCCTAAAGAGCAATCATGTTTTCTAATCCCTAATAAAAATGATACTACTGAATATGATGACGATGGTGGTGGTGGTAACGACAATGACGGCAAACTGTATATTTTGACCACCTTACAAAATACAACTATTGTTCATTTTATGATACATCTTTGAAGGTTTTTGTATCGGTAGATCCGATGATTAGGAAATTCGGGTTTCACTGGGTGGAAGTGAAGCAGATGCGATTGTGGATTACAAGCTGTTTCGGAAATAGTTTTGAATCCGCAAGTTAAAGACGCACGAACAAGCAAAAAGGGAGAAAGCTTACTCTCCACTCCTCGATCTTTTCCTCGCCGTTTTTCATGCAAGAAGAAAGAAGGAAAGAATCCCTCCTTTTGACGTCGCCCTTTAGGATTAGCAAAGAGTAGTCCAGCGGCCAGTTAGTAATCACTCAAAGAAATGCAGAAGCCGCACCATCTTTCTTCACTACTTCGCCCTTCTTGACGCTACCCTTCACTCTTACCCTCGGACTTGAAGTACCGACAGGGCCGTGGATGCTACGTGCGCGTCGAAACAGTCATACGCCTATCTTTCGCCACGTGGTTACGTCCCCGCCCATACCTACGCGCGGAGAGCAGGGTCAGGCGATGAAAGGAAGCGGTTGAATGGTCCGGCCAGTACCTAGCTCCCACCGCACCATCAGCTTTGGGCTGAACAGAGTAGAAACTAAAACTGAAGAAAGCCAAACCGCTATTCTTTTCGCATGCTGGCATCTGCTTGTCCCATCGGGTTCCTCACGTGGTTCGTTCATTTCAACAACTGTCTAGAAAGCATTTTACCGACAAGGGAACATCAACGATAGCTTTTTTCTAAACGAGGACTTTTTTTTTCTGTCCGAGGTTTTCTATTTTATATATCTCGCAGTTTGTGTGTGTGTGTGTGTGTTTTACCTTTTTTTATTAGAGAACGAAATATGGATCTTTACTGTTTCAGCAACCGCATCAAATACTAAAACGGACTAATTTTGCGAATAACTAATTTTGACAAATTTCATGATTTAAAAATAATGAGAAAAATTGATTACGCAAACACAACACTCCATCGAAACCAGTACAAACGCGAACCACTTTCAATCGTAACATGTTGTGCCCACTAAATATTCCCGAAATTCATACTTAGCAAAATCCACGAAATTGCGTGACCGCGAAAATAAAGTCGTTTACAGTACAACAAACGTTGAGGTATTTGAGCCTCTATTTTATGTTTTTCTCGAAGAAAAGAATGTGGGACGACGGCCTAATCAGACGAGTTGAAAAGTTGAAAATGATGACTGCGCGTTGCTATGAACTTGTTTGACCAGGTCTACAGCCTTATTTATGCAGTACGTGTCTCTGCCGGCTTGCATAAATTCATCATGATGCTGAGTTAGAGAGATGGCACAGGTGAACCTCTTGATGTTGCGTGGCATGATTACTTGGGCACAAACTGCATTAGGCAGTAACCGAAAGGATAGCCGCAAAATTCCCCTTACAAGAAAGAAAACAACATTAGAAGAAAGATTCGGCAGAGACACTTAAGACTGCTTACGTATAGGAATGCGAAAGCATTCCTACACTCAGCGCATTCCTACAAGCAGCGCGCCATGTCTTCCTTTTTCACACGGCGCGCCGACGGTGACATCACGCTCCCCCACTGCGCAGGCGCGGCGCGCCCGCCGGCTCCACGGCTTTCGGGACGATGCATCTGCGTTGCTGAGCTTTTCTTTGTGTTTTATTTCTGAGGCGCTTCCGCTTTGACCTCGAGCGGCCTCGCCGGCTTCCGTGACGAAGCATCTGATGTGATGCGTCGCAGCCAATGGAACTTCAAAAGCCGTTTCGCTCAACCAATGGGCATTTAGGTGCCGTTTTTCGCTGCTACAGACAACGGCTACAGACGCCGCCGGCTTCGCTCCATGGGACAGTTAATGCTTTCGCATTAAAACAATTTCGCTGCCCCTAAAGACATGCCTCGCGAGTCGCAACTCGAAAACTGTCCGAAGGATATAGTGTTTTTATTCCAGAAATTGCTTCGATTGATTGTAGCTTGCATAACTAGCCCTTTTTATTTAATTAATGACTTGAACAGTAAAGCAACACAGACAACAAAGTAATCTTGGTGGTTAAAGTACTTAGGGCTCAAACCGCTTCGTCCACTCTCTTCTAATAAGTGAACTCTCATGTTCCAAACTAACAGACTTCAGCATTCAAATATTAAAATAAATAATTGAGACTGAATGCGATTGTAATATAGCAACCACTGTCATTTGTGCACAATCACAGGCATTTCTCATGAAGATCAAGGATATATTTTAAACTCCTCATACATGCGGTCAATTTAAGGGGAAAATGTTTCAATTAGTTTTGGAAATGGTCTTGTTTCTTCTAACTGCAGTAATTAGGAAATTGTTTAGCCATTTGGACGATATTACTCTAAGCTAAGAATAATAGGTCATACCTCGGAAGCTCGTGAAAAAATTCCAGCGATCATATCACTCGATGACACGAAAAGTGTTGTCTCGCACTGGCCAGGTCAGACACAGGCTCCAAAGAAGTTGCTTGCAGTCACTGCCTCTCGAAAACTTTTAGGGGACATCTCAAGAGCCGGCTCCTTGAAACACATGTTAGTGGTCAGAAATGATGGCTTCTGGAGGTTCACCGATATTTATTTTTGCTTGTTTTAAACTTGTCGTTTCGGAGGAAGCATTCCACAGGGAACTACGCCTAAAAACCAGAAATGAAGAAAAAATAATGTGTAGCATGTATGTTGCTCGTGTAGCCTTCGGCAACACTTGCTTGCCTTCTGAACCCACCATTGTCCGTAAAACGCGTCGAGGGGCCCCTGTACAAACGAGAACTCCGTGGCCGTCCTTCAGTCTGGTTTCAATTAGAAGAGACGTCAACGGGACCGCCAGCGTCGACAGCTTTGCACCTTTCGACAAGGAAAGTGTGAGGCAACGCTTACATTTTGTTGCTATAGCAGAGTCTTTTACAACGAGCTCACGAACAACAGCTTGCCTAAAGAAGAGAACTACATAACATTCCTGTTTTACTGACTAAAAAAAACAAAAAAAAACAGGGGGGGGGGGAGGGGGTGTAACTAACGACACCAAAAAGACTGGGCCCAGAGGCTCCTGACAGTTTTGCTCCTCCTTTGGGTCTGAGCTGTTTTAAACTAAAACCGGCTAGTTTATTTTTTTTTCTTCAAATTTTTGGGGGCCAGCACGGGGCCCCTGACAGCCTGGGGCCCTGGGCTACAGCCCCCTTTGCCCGTACCTTAATCCGACCCGGCTCGCGGCACGTCCTAATCTATATAGAGCGCCGCGTTTCTCAACTCGCCGTCTGACTCCATCACAAGCGAACACAAAAGCGGTCCCAAAAAGTTCGGCTTCATCCGTGACTCACCAAAGAGCACGACGGCCAAACTATGAGCGCAATCTCCGTGCCCGCTCCGCCTCCGCCCTCTCTGGCCGTCCCACCTCAACCGGCGATATTTTGGAAGCGGAGATAACGGGCGCCGTTTCATCAGCCTCGCTCGCCGCCAGGCAGCCGCGGCGGCCGGTGTCCGCATTTCACGTGACGTTCCCACGACGTGTCCCCACCGACAAAGGCGCGCACCGCTGCGGCGGGCACGCTCCGCTATCACGCATCCGTCCTCCCGGCTAATTATCCAGCGCCGGGTCATTTAATTAGCAGACGCTTCCCCCACCCCGCTCAGCCCCCCCCACCGCGGTCGGCCGTCGAGAAGAAATACACTACACCTCACGGGGCTGTCACCGGCGACTGCGGCGCGAACGCCCAATCCCCCGGAAGGCTTAATTGCTTCGCGTGGGCGTGCGTCGAAAAGGCAGTTCATCTGCGCGCTGACAGCCGATCTGCCTTTGTGCCCGTTTAACGCACCTTCATGCGCATGCGGGCATGTCAGGCACGTAGACAGAAAGGGCCCGGGTTTCTCTACCCCTCCCCTCCTCCCCAAATCCATTTCGTAAAAAAAGAAAGAAACAAAGAAAGAAGGTGCAGAGGACTCTCGTAAGTTTAATGCTGCTCGATAAAGTCTTATTCCTGTCATAGCACATGACACCCCGTTTTCTGTGCAACATCTCGTTCTACGAGTTAAGGAGCACCAACGGGACAATGGGCTAAAAAAAGCGACTGCTATTTTCGCTCTAGGTTCACAGCCCGACACTGTAAGCAACTTGAGATCACAGATTTTTATTATTATTATTGTTCCCTGAGCTATAATCGCTGCCATAAAAATCACTAGTGTGCTGAGAAGTGCATTTTCAAGGCTTCCCCAAAATGGTAAAATTTCGTGGTCGTCAATACCTTGTTCAATCAAATGAAAAAAAAAAAAAAAACATGTTACAATGTTGTGTTTTTGCGCTAACTGCGTCGTGCAGTGTACCTCTGTCTTTTCTGTTTAAACTTGTTTTAATTAATGCATATTTTATAATTGCAAAAAAAAAAAAAAAGACCGGAGAGCTTGCGCTGCAGAGCCCAGGAATCCTGGTTTTATTCCCCAAAAGGTCCCGTTTCAATCCGGATGAGCATCGTACCGGCGTGCGGTCATGTATATACCACTGCGTGGTGCACGTTAAAGACCCCAGGCTAGCAGTCGTACTGCACTGGCTAAATTTTTCATCTACAGTGAGTAACCATGTCGCTATACTCTGGCAGACTAAACTCTTGCTGTCTAAACAACTGACTACTCATTTGTTTTGTTTTAAAAGTGATCACAAAGCTAGGATGTGTTTTCAGAGCCCGGAGTTGTTTAGCCACAACCAGAATACCAGTATAAACGAACTACGTGCGTCGTTTTTTTTTAACGGCTATCGAGTAAATGTACAAAAGCACTCGCCTGACAAGAGACGGTCAAGCGATTGTTGTAGAACTTTTTCCACTAGCAGATACCTCAATCCAGTGCGTGCTTCCAGCGAATCAATACGGCAGGCCCTCGTTCACATTTGGACTGCGCTGTCGTTGAAAATTTTATTTATTCTTAAGGGAGCTGTTTAAGTAGCTTTTAGAGGATCTGAGGAATATCCATCGTCACTTGCAAACTCGAAAACGACTTCGGTAACCTTTTAAAATTCGCTCAAGCGTTGTTGTTGTTGTCGTTGTTTTCTTCCGATGCTTAGAGCGTAGCTTACCTCATGGGTGAGCTACGCGGACCCACTCAAAGCCTGCATCAGTTTGAAGAACGCTGCGATACCTAAACAAGTCAAAGACATCTCGCCTAACAATGATAATTAAGTTTTTTTTGATGGATTAAAAGAAAAAAAAACAATATCAGTTATGACTGCCTCCACACTCTAAACATTGCTTGTGCACTTACGTTCCCTCACAAAACCCGGGAAAAAGGGGGGGGGGCAATTCCTACAATCCGCTTAACAGCGAATGACGGTGCCCAGAACACGCTTTGGCTCGAAAGCACCTCTCCGCTCAGGAACAATGAGCATCTGAAACGTCACGGTAATAGTCCATTGCGCATTTCGTGTTTCCCGGCCAAGCTATGATCTGGGTTTCGTCCTTCGATAGAAAATTTTCCGTAGGTTGTTCCGATCGACTCCTGCGTGCTGTGTAAGAAATGTGCATGTATCGACATTTTTAACAGTGCGCGCAAGGCGGAGTCGCGCGTATAGCGTACAAGCGACCAATCTCTGAAATTCTCTAGATCCCGTATATTGGGTCGTTTCGTGGAAGGGTTCGAAGACACGTGGAAGGATAACAGATTCCGGAACAAAAGCCCACAGGGCAAAATATCAGAAACGTTTTCCTTTGCTCCGAAGGTCGACTGCCGGTTAGCTTATAAAGACGTTTCGGAGCCTTTATTGAACGGGCGAAGTGACCGCTAAAGATGTCCGCCAAAAGGAGGCAACGTACGGGGACGTGTACAAGAAACATTGCCAGGTGGTAAATACAGCATGCAAGTTAGTCTGCGCTTTGTGAGCCTCGTGCGTTTACCCTTCAGATGCCCCTACTTTCTTTTGTTTTTCCCAGACCTCAACCGATGACAGCTCGCGCACGGCTAACTCGTCATCAAGCGTTCCCAGCGCGAACTCTATGTTGTCCTTTGATTGGCGTGCTTGTCCTTACATTCCAATGCGCAAAAGACGCGCTTTGGAACGCTTACTCGCAGCCGCTAAAAATCGTCGATTTCTCACTGCGTCGGCTAACTCCATTTGTGCGCGATTGAGCGGATAGAGCGCGAAACCTGAGCTAGAAATGCTCCAAACATTTCTCGAGCCATCAAAACGAACGACCATTCTGAAACGCGGGACGGCGTGTGCTTTGCAGTTTATGACTTTGATCTAAGGCGTCGATGGGGGGAGGGAGGGGGGGGAGGGCGTCATTGTTTTAACGGTTCTTTATGCCTGCTCGGCATATAGATGGGGACAAAGGAAATGACCGGGTCAGAGATTTCCCATTGTATTGTGATCGGAGCTTGAGGAGGAATGGGCGTCGTATCCGATCCCAATGAAAGTGCGATGGAGCGGGCTGGTTTTTCGGCCGTCTTTCTGTAAAGACGGATGTATCGTAATCTCTCTCTCACACACACACAAAAAAAAACTGTCATTATTATTTCTCCGCTTATGATGAATAATTTAAGATAATGTTCGTTGCTGGCAACGTCGAGTCCGGCAGAAAGCGACAGCGAATACACCAAACTAAAATATAAAAATATAAAAAAAACGTTCGTATATATGAAGAATTAAATCGGGCAGTAAAATATGCAAATAAGTACTAATAATAATCGTCACGATCGCTGCAACGTCACACGAAGAACGCCGGCGTACTTTGATTCCGTTTTATATTCGCAAAATCGCATTCATTATTTTTTTCTTTTTTTTTTCTAATTTTAAGTTGAGACATAAATAATAAGCCATGCCCCGGATATTTCTAAGCTGTCCGTGACAATACTATAAAACTCTTTATTTTTGGCGGCTCTTATTTTTCGCGAATCGGTCACAGAGAACATAATCGCGGCGACTAAATTTCGCGAATTCCAGACGCCTGCACTGAAACTCTTGAGGACCGAAATTTTCGCGTGCCCTTAAATTTCGCGAATTTTTCAGTTCGCGAAATTCGCGAAAATCAAGGGCTCGCGAACAGTAAGGGTTTTACAGTAGCTCCTGAAATTTCATTATCACGAGTCCACCACCTGCAGTATTAAAGTCGGTGAAGTTCAATCTGATGACCGTTGGTAATTGAAAACGCGGTGCAGGCAATAGATGGGCAGATCACGGGCTGGATAGAGTAAACAAATCCAGCGTGTGTCTGAACGCTGCTTCACACTGCATCGTTTTCTTACGCTAGGAAGCTTACGGACGCTTATTAAAGCCCGTTCACGCAGTATACCAGTGAGTTTTAGTATTGCGTATACGAACGAACGCAATCATTGTACGTTTGCGTTAGCGTTGCGTGTTTCCACTATGCGTGCGCGGAGGTCGAACTGCGGTTTCTGGATCGACGCATTGCAACAACGCTCATACGCAGCGCGGAGCACGCAACGGTAACGAAAACATACACCGCTTGCGTTTGCTCCTGTACGCACTAATAAAACACTCCACCGTCTGCTTACGTTTATTTTTTATTTTTTAACTTGCGGGAGCTTACGCTTACGTCGAGAGTCACCGGGACTTCGTATTCGCCCTTTCTTGTGTGGCAACAAGCTCAGTGGCGCCATCTATCCGGTAGCCTTGGCACACTTCCGATCCGGGTATATGTTCTGAAGTTTTACGCATCATTCTTTCGCCATAAGAGTGAATTATGTGTAAGAGCGGCACAAGCGACCATTTTCCGAAAACAGCGCGTAGATTTGATATCGCAAATACTGCGAAACCCGCCGTCTAGTTCGGAACCGGAAGTGTTTTGAAGGCTATTTGCCCTAATAAACCACCAAATAAACCATGGCAGCCAACTCAAGGAGTATAGCTAGTTTCGCACGCGACATTAGAAACACGGATGTCCGGGTGACTTATAACGTAACGTAAGTAAACGTAAACAAACATTAGGGAGTTTTCGTACACCGCATTTTCCCCTCCGCTAAGCCCTCCGCAACGAAGAAGCAGCTACTGCGCCTGCGCGCCGATGGTCCTGACTGCAGAGTTCGGGTATCGTAGCGGGTTGCGGAGAGCGTTGCGGGACTGGCAAAACTATCTACGAAAGTTCCCTATTAGTGAGTCTTAGTATTGCGTATGCGAGGAAACGCAAGCACTGCGCGCTTCCGTTACGCGTCTTGTATTGGCGCATGGGCAACGACGCGCATGCGCAGCATGGAGCACGCAACGCTAAAGCATACACAGAGCGCTTGCGTTCGCTCGTATAAACCTTCTTCGTGTACTCCCGTCCCCAGCCACCTAGTAGGCATATCCGATATGGGCGACGAAAAAATAAAACGTTTCCGCCTGTAAATAGTAAAAAAAATACAGGGAGGCAAAACTAGAATGTGTGACGGCTACGCTCTTATCCTAAACGTCCTCCATTGACGTGGCGACGGCAGAGCAGTGTTTTTGCCCATACTGGAAGTGACGACAACTCAAGATGGCGGCGCCCTTGTGAAAAAGTCTATACGCACTACTAAAACTTTCCATTGTTGTGTGAATGCGCCTTTACGTCGAGATACGACCGCAAGTCACCGGGCGATCCGTGTTTCGTACCAAGCGTTGCAACCAGTTAAAGGAGTAGCTTGGAATCGGAATACGAAGCACGGATGTACCGGTGACTATCGGTCGTATCTCGACGTCAGAGTAGGTAAACTTTCTAACGTAAAAATAGAGTACTGTGTGAACCTGTCTTAACTCTGCAAGCATTTGAAAATGCATTATACTTCGTTTCAGCTTAAGTCCAGACGCAGCCGATGCTACAAGCGCGAGCATGTGGCCCTGAACAGTGCTTGCACTGCACGAGCGCGCGTGCTTCGCAGGGACGCTGAAAGCCCGGAGCTCGCGCTTGTAGCATCGGCTGCGTCTGGACCCAAGCTGAAACGAAGTATAGTCTGTTTTGGCAGTGGAGGCGAATAATCGAAATTTTGGATTACGTATTGGCGACGAGATGTTTCGGTGACGCCCTCTCATGGTTCCTATCCTTGACGTCACAATCAAGGTTATTAGAAGCGAGCGACAAGTTCGATGGTGCGTAAAAGTTTGGGTAGAAGCTTATTCATAGCGTTCCTAGATCAACACCGTCAGAGTTGAGAGTTTGACTTTGTTCTTATTTCCGTCAATGAGAGCAGATATCATCCTGCTCAGGACGTCGTAGTAAGCGCGCACGTCTGCAATAGTTCGCGCCATACACGCGGGTGGAAATATGTGGCTCCGATGTCCGCAGGTGCTGCGACCTCTCTCTTATCCTACTTTTGACCGACTCTGGTCCGATGTCATAGAAGCCATGTGCGTTCTTGAGACAGTGTTGTCCCGTCTGTTAACAGTGGGGTGGCCCATCCTCGCAGCTGCGGCCGTGCCGGCCGGCATGCTGGAAGCGAGCAGCGCCTGCCCGCTGGGCGGCCTGAGTAAAGTGGTCAAGCTGGAGGAGTGGGCGGCAGCGGGTCCCCCGGGCTACCGCTACCAGCACCACCACCACCACCACCAGGGCGGGGCCGGCGCGGCGTCGGCGAGGCAGGTGGCCCGCTACGCCTGCCCGCCCGCCGGGGCGCAGCGGGCCCCGGGGAGGCGCTCAAGGCCTCTCCGGGGCCCGTCGACACTTCGCTCCTGGCCAGCTTCAGGGACAGGTAGGCACCCATTCAACTCTCCCACGTCACGCCAGTGCGGTGGCGCTGCTGTCACCACTGCGCGTGCGCAGACGCTTCACTCCTCAAAAGTTTGGTTTTGCGCACCCACGCCTGGTGTGGATAGACACTGACTATTACGTACTTAACTGGAGCAAGCGAAACATCAACCAAAACTACAATATCTGAAAGTTTTACAATGTCTCATTTTACCCCGCCCTGTGAGGTAGACTGAGACAACCTAGTGGGGTACTATGAGACACACTTAAGAAACCTTATTTGCGTTCGATTTTTCAATAAAAACACTTGGAACACGCTGTGTGAGCTCCAACGCACTCTTCGTGAACCAACTCCTTGCATTCCATGCACTCGATCCATATACTGAATGCGGGGCTGCTTGGCTCCAAAGTTCTGTGCACACAAGGCACTACCAGTCTCTTGTGGAGTGCATCGCACGGCCTGCAGAACGCCCGGACACTAATAATCTTTCTCTTCGGTTTCACGTTTTGTTGTTGTTGTTGTTGTTGTCGTTGCTGTTGTTGTTGTTGTTTTGAGGAAAAAGGGGGAGGGGGGGGCAGTGGAACGCCAGACTTTGGTAGCTTTCTCCAACATCAGCTTTGTCCTTTGGGGAGATGACCTTAGAACAGTTCTGCACTCCGACCTGCTTGTTCTCTTTTTCTATCCTACGTTAGGTACAAAAGAAATGTCCTTGAAACTTGAAACATCGGAGAAAACGCGCCTTCTGTAACCCAACCGGTTTTTTTTCTTTTTTGGAGAGTTGCTGCTTTTCACATTCCACGAGTCGTTTGGCTCGCCTTTAAAGCAAATCCTTTGGTACGCCAAGAAGTGTGGCAGCAGTGCGAAGGGACTGACGCTCTTGCTTGACACTTTCAAGAGCTTCGTTCATGTCACTTTCGCGCTATGAAGCCCTTGTTGTTTTTCTTTTATACGTTCGGACCATCCTAGACACCGGGAGAAAAAGAATATGGCTGAGAAGCAACCAGGAGACCCGTGCGTTATTGGCATGCGTGTCATAGAATGCCAGGTTGTCGCGTTTTGCCCCGCGCGTATCCCGTGATGTAAATAACTATTTCGTTAAAAAACCAACCACAGAGAGCTCAAATTTGGTCCGCATGGAACTAATAAAGCATACCAAAAAATTAAAGCAGACCTTGGCAGAATAGTCGGTGCCAACCGGGGTGCACGTCTCGAAGCGAAACCTCGCGCTGAAGTTTGCGCCTTTTTTTGGCGGGGGTTAAACACGTCAACCTCGACTCCGCATTTCGTTTTTCCGGAACACTCTTGCCGACAACTCTAATTTCTTACACACGCAAAGTGTACAGGTCACGGCACCTCTCGGTGAAGTTTGAACGTACTCTGATTGTTTGTCTACGAGATGGACGGCGCTAAACACAAACTGTCGGGTTTTGCCCCGCGTCTTGTCCACGCGCGAATCGCCTTGACGAGACAAACCGTTGTCTGCGCCTTGTCGTTTGATCGACGAACTCCGTAGATCGCACTGATTGGTCGACCCCGTGATCTTCGCGTAACAGCACGCGCAGGCATCCGACTTTTTTATTTTCTCATTATCCGTAAACGGGTCTAGGGACTCTCAAAAGTCAAAGAGCGACATTGCTGCAGGTACCTGGGCGCTGCCGCCCGCCGTTCGGCGGCATGGGGCCCTTCCTGGGACCTCCTCCGCCCCTCCTCCCACGGCGTCGTTCCTGGGGCCTGCCGACACCAGCAAGGGGCTGCCGGACCCTCGAAGGATCTCGGGCAAGGGCTCGTCGAGCAACAGTCCCCCGAGTCCCCCAGACGGGGCCCTGGCTCCTCATCCGGGCAGCAGAACGCATTCCTCCGCCGACAAGAGAGCAACTCCCGCCGAAGCCCAGTCCGGTAAGTTGGAGAACCTAAGATGATGCCGCAACCATTCTTTCTTCTTTCTCTATTTGTTTCTCTATATTTTTTTCTCCTTCGTTCTCCCTCTTTCTCTCACTCTTTCTCTCTGCTCACAAAGTATCCCGTACGAAATATCTGCCATAATTCGTATACGGGATACTTTAGGTCTTGTACACAATCCTTGATTGCCAAAATTACACCGTGTTGGTGAATGCATGAAAAAAGAAAAAAAAAAGTTGTAGGACTGTTATTCTCGAAAAAACCTTCAATCGTGTCTGGTGCGATTTTTTTTTTTTAAGTACGAAGTTATACGAAAAGAAATGCGTGATCACTTTCCTGGTTAAGAGGAGCAGAAAGTGTCATTTCAGCGACGCAGCCAAAATGAAAACACAATTATATTTATGCTGAACGATAGAGAAAGTACGCGGCCCAGTGGTATGGGAAGCGACATTGACCTGAAATGCATCGAAGGCAAAAATATATTCGTAATTCAAAGGTCAACGCGCTTGTGAACATGACAATATCCACTGCAGAATCTCCGTGGTGAGCCTGCACACGGAAGCCCACCACCAGAATGCAGACTAAACAACCATTATAATGGAAGGTTCTACGCCGTACCTATCATACTAAGGTTCAAAGAGAAAGAAGCGGTGGAAAGTCAATGAGTAAACAGTTTCGATTGCTACCGCGAGCCCGGCTAACAAAATGCAGCGCAAACTTTTCGCGTCCAGGTTGTCATTACTTCTGGCGAGTGAACTCGAAACATCTTCTTGTAAGCACCAACACCTGTGGACGCTAACGCATTAATCAAAATGTATTATAAAAATAACTAGTAACTAGCGAAGCATTCATTGCCTTTTTCACTACTCCGAGATAGCCCGTGCACATTCAGTGTTCGCGGAAGGCTGCGGACCGACAGCTATTGGGATCTACCGAAGACGCACAGCGAGTTTCTGTCAAGATGATGCGGTCTGCGCTAGCATACTGAGTATTGCGTCTGACATGCTCGGAATTCTACTGCAGATCACATTACCTAATCAAACAATCGGGGAGTCATGAATGTCGTAAGCTTTTCTAAATAATGTTCAGTTTTGGAGGTATCCTTGAGTCTCCTAAAAATAAAATGCTGCAGTTTTGTTTGTTTTGTGTTTTGTTTTGTTACATACGCGGTTTATTGCAAAAAGAAAAAAGAAAATATTAAAAAATATTGTGTGCCCTTACTGCCCTTTTTCAACGCCTTCGATGATGATGTTGATGACTAGTCGCACGGATGTCTCTCCAAAAATTGCACCATGTGATACGGCCGAAAGAAGTGGCCGCGATATCACGATGTCGGGAAAACGCTTTCACGAAGAAGTATTTAATCGCCATACAGTGTAATGAACTTAAGCCGGGTCACACTGCATATACATCATACAAAGACAGTCTGCATACTGATTCGACCGCGAGTCACCGCGAGATCCGTGTTTCGAATGCCGCATGGCGAGATGCGTTCAAGGAGAAACTTAGCACGCTGCATAGGAACCACGGATCTCGTGATTGCAATCGCGCAATCTGCAATCCCACGGTGACTCGTGATTGCAGACTGTCTTTTGTATGATGTATGAGCAGTGGGATCCCGGCTTACGCCCTTCAACTAAGGGACTTTACTTTCAACCGGCATTTTAATAGAACCGATTAAACGGCATTATTACCCACTAATTCGAGAACGAACCACGACAGCCTGCAAATCAATGTACCCAAGGGCTAGCCGTTCGAAGCAGCATGTAAAAGCAAGACTGCAACCGAAGAAAGTGAAATAAAACCCCACAAAGATCACATCTCGTCAAAAAACAAAAGAAAGGACAAAAGGCATCCTCGCGGGACCCTCTCAATCCCCACGACCCATAAATCCCGTCAAACGACCGCACCCACACGGAAGACCCGGGAAGAGCTCTCCTCCCCCTCTCGCTGGTTGCGCGACCTGACGCCAGGTGTCAGTGTCAACCTGCCCCGTGGTGGCGATGGCGCTGCGCCCGTCCTCCACCGGACCCGCGCTTTGCGGCGCTCCTGGCCCTAGTCGACCTCGGAGCGCCTGCAGCGTCACGCGATGCAGCTATGCCGGCTAACAAATGGCCGCTCGGGCGCTGTCTGGCTACCTGTGTTGGTGCCGCCGCACACCGCGTCATCACGCAACCCGGGGCGGCCGACCGACGTGCTCCCGTATCGAGCGATCGGCCGGGAGGCCAGGTGAAAAATGTCCGAAGCCGCTGGACCCCGACACCGGCCATTAGTCACGAGCGTCGCATCGTTCATCCTTTCGGATAGAAGCAACGCGCCAGCGCCTTTTCGGGGTCCTTATCAAAACTTTTTTACACGAGGTGTTCCGGTATTCCGAGAAGATGGTCTTCGGGTAACCACCTAGGTATAGGTACGTGCGTGGCGTGTGCGATGATGTGCGCGTGTGTGAAAAGGTGTAAAGTTGACAATTTTAGGCGGCCCCCGCTTTCTTTTGATGTGTTTACTCTCTGGCTGGCTAAAGGCGAAAAGGTAGCGTCGAGCAGATACCGCCTGGAGAGACGCCCGGAGGCGATTTTGTGAACCACACCTTGTTTGCCAACCGAAAAAGAGAGAAAAAAAAAGCTTTTTAGATGGAAAAATAAGTTTTAGTAGGCCATGTAGGAAACTGTAAAAAACTGTTCTTAGAAAAGCTCCAAACAAAGATAGGGATACGTCTTTTTTTCAGTACGCTATATACTGGTGTTTTAATAGATGCAGACTTTGTCGTGTTAAGTCCTTTCTTCATCCAGAAATGTAACTAATCAACCTATGTAATAATTTTCGTGCGCCCTCATGTCAAACTGCATGATTTTTGTGTACGTTGACACGTATATCGCTCTCGCAACGAGGCGTTTTAGACGCTACGAGGTATAGTGACTAAATAAATGCAAAATAAAACAGTGGCGCGTTGTCGGCTGCTCAGATTGTATGTTGTAAAAGCTATATTTAATTACATCCAGGTTCCCCCTCCCCCCCCCCCCCACACACACACACATTGTTTGCTGTTCAAAGCTTTACGAAAAACGAAGGGCGAAACGGCTTGTTACACATGGATTAAAGACAGCGTCCTTTTGCTCTGGCTGTTTCTTTTCTCCGAATGCGGTTAGTGACACACGATATCTAAAATACAAACCTCGAATGCTGCAGGAGATTTTTTCTTCTTCTTCCCAGACAGCAGCTGGTTACCGGACTGCTGATATTCCGCAGAAATACATGAATACTCGCGAGCTATATTAATTAAATGGACCATGAAACTTTTCTGTAGCAGTATAATTTTAAGAATTGCTTATGGAGGACATTCGGATTGAGGTTCGTGTCCAATCATCTTGCCCTACATCCTTTTACTTACGCGAGTCTTCTTCCTGAGCACATAGGATAAACATTTGCATAGGCATGACCCACTTTCGCTTTTATACTCCTCCCCCCCCTTTCCCCTTCACCGTTGCTACATCATTGCTTCACACGATGGTACTCCTTGAAACTGCTTGCCGTATCCGTACGGCGCGAACATTTGCCCCGGGCGACTTTGTCGTCTCGGCCGCTCTAAACGCAACCAAGGCGACTATTTCAACCAGGCTATACATATTCACCGAGACGTAAAGTGCTACGAGCAAGGCGGAGAATACAAATCAAGATGGTTTCAAATCATGATTTAAATCGTGATTTAAATCAGACCGGTTTTACTATGATGATTTGAATCAAACCTTTCCCACAAAAATAATGAAGATAAAAGTTTTTATTTATCATTTGTCCATCGTTTGATGCTTCCTATGTGCGTTTGTTTTGTAGTGAAATAAAAAAAGCGTAAAGCAAGAAAGATGCATATTAGGCTGAAAACGCGCAAAAAGCATTGCTCTGCTGAGCAAATCGAATCATTGAGCTTTCTTTCTACCTTCCACTTCGTTCGCCAGTTACATTACGTCCTATTGCAAGCAAATCAAAACGTGAAAGAAAGAAACAAAAACTAGAAAAAGTAATGTCTCATTGCAAGCAAATCGGCGCGCGAAAAGAAGCTCACTAAAAATATCAATCTGATTTTGTTCTAGTTTGGCTAGAGGTTACATGAATTAAAAGTGGTCAATTAACCCGTACTTTAAATTTACAATATTTTCTTTTTTCTTCATAGTTATCGGTGATTGGATGGATGGATCAATCAATTTGTCATGTTTACAAACGCATGTAGTCATAAAGAGTCGCTCTTTTCAAGCTACATTGATTTAAATCGAGTTAATATTTTTCTCATATAAAATAAATTCGATTTCAATCTTACCTATTTGATTTTCTTTTTCCTGGTTACAAGTAATGCAAGAAGTAGCTGCACGAGGTAGCTTCTCGAAGCTGTCATGAGCGACAATTGTCCCGGTGTCCCTATAGCTGCTGTCGTTTTGGTTGCTGTGAACGCAACCGATGCGAATGTCTGAACCAGTCCCCGACGCTACTGTAAGACATGTGACGTCACGATTCTCATTCCTCTCCTCTTCGCTTCGTCCCTTCGAGCAGGTGAAGAGAAGCGAGGAGGAGAGAAGCGAGGCCGGCTCTCCTCATTCTCAACTGTTCCAGGAGGATCGTGACGTCAGAGTCCTCGCTTGATCGCGCCCTTCTTTTCTAAAAATACGGCCATCCGTTTGAGATATCGATGCATGAGGGATGTTTTGGACTTCGTAGCGTCCCGTTCAACGCTTCTGCGGCCTTATTTTGCGAAATCCAAATTTCGGTTCAGCATCCCGTGAAGTGCGCCTGCGCGATCTCGGGGCTCACTAGACGCCCAAGTGGTATCGAAAGTACAGGAAGCTAGCGCTGGAGGCGGGGCGACTGATTGGCCTCCCGGCCGTCCTAATCCTGTCAGTAAAGATATTTTGAAAAAAAAAAAAAACAGTAGAAACCAAAGGGTCTATACTGAGCATATATTTAGCGAAAGTAAGGAAATTACTTCATGGCCCTTTTCACTGCTTACGCGCGAGCTGCAGAGTGAGCTACAACGCATGATAACGCGATGAACTCATGCCCATATACTGGGTGTTTTTTTTAGCTGCACTCATTTTTTAAGTAAGGGGGGGGGGGAGGAGTTATATGAATACGGTTTTCACTGTGTGTTCATATGGCTGCGGACATGTGACATCACTATTCGCAGACTAATTAACTTTTAAAAAATATTTAATTTTTTTAATTACTGTAATTAGGATATATGTTTAGAATATAAAATTTGAGGTGGTCGTATGCCAAGACTGTTTCGATTTGTAAAACTCGCGCAACCAGCCCACGTTCCGAGATATCTGCCCCCGAGTTCCTACTTAATCCGACTTTATTTCCACTCAATCCGGCAAACCCGCTAATGTGAGCACTAAAGCCAAACTTTGCTACAATGTAAAAAATGCCTGCGCCTATACTTGCCCGCAAAACACTCAAAGCGCCAATCTCTGGGATCTACGAAATCAGCTCAGCGATGGCTCTTTGAGTGTTTTGCGGGTAAGTAAGGCGCAGGCATTTTATAGAGTGCAGATTAGCGGGATAAAAGTGCAAAATTCGGGGACGAATATCGCGGAACACGGGCTGGTTACGCGAATTCTACAAAATGGAACACTCTTGGGATGCGATCGCCTCAAAGTTTGTAATATAAACATATATCCTAATTACAGAAATTAAAAAGTTATTTAACGAATCTTAGTAATTACTTTGATAATAATGATAGGTATATTCCCATCTAATGTCTGCCGAGCCATATAAACACGCAGTAAAAACCGCGTTCATATAACTTTTTCCACCTTTATTTAAAAATGTTGTGCAGCGAAAAAAAGAAAAACACCCTTCGTTCGTTTCGTAAAGGCTCGGCATTCGTAAACTGCCCCATTTTCTTACGATAAGTTGCGTTACGTATAAGTCACCGAAACACTCGTGTCTCGAATGTCGCTTGTCATGCTTTCTCCTTGAATTGGTAGCCTCGCTTACTATGAACCACATAAGCCGGGTACTTCAACGTAATATTTCGTAACGTAACTTAACGCAAGGAAATGGGGCAGTGTGAATGAGCCTTTAATGATATTCACCATATTTTATTGTCATGAGCAGGCCGCAGCGCTCCGAAGCCGAGCATTCCAAGGATTTACATATGACACCCTCAAATGCGTAGCGCACAAAAGCTTATAAGTCTGGTCTCGCTGACATCAAACAACAATTTAGCGAACCAACATCTGCAATGTTCAGGCTCCGCATGGGTGCCTGTCTTCAAATTCGTCCTTCATCAGGTATCAAGCGGCAGCCATTACGCATTCACAGATGATATACACTTAGGCAATGATAGTTATCGAGGTAACCAGACTGAATATCGGAAAGGGTCTATTGCGGCCAGCCAGAAAGTGCGCGTGCATAACACACAAACACCTCAATGAACGCGCCCCCATACGCTTTTATGGAAAGGTGAATAATATAAAGCGCGTCAGTGCCGCGTGGGAGTCAAGATAACCAAGCCGTTTATTCGAGCAAACGCGCCTGCTCTTTAGCTCGTGGAGTACGAGCACATTTTCACCATGAGCAAGCCAGAAATTCGGAAAATTGTAGATTTGTGAGCACGGTAAAAAAAATACGAATATATCTCGAGACGGCACACCTTCTCAAAGTTGTTTTCAGAAACCAGTTGCAACGACGTCGGCGAATAACACACACCGACATCGTCTTTAGAGAGACACCGATTCATTTCCACCGAGTCAGACACTCAGCCGCGCACAGCAAGCAGCGTCGGTGTGAAGCCGGAAACGGCGCCAGTGAACTGCTGTCTGACACACTGAAATGATCCGGGAAACGGCGGCGACTTTCCAGAAGCCTGGGTCAGTCGGCGTCGCCATCTTCCGGGGTTGTTTCATGGCACACGTCGCCGAGCGGAAGCTCGCGATTCTCGGGAGTTCTCCTCGGCTCGCTCTTAGGTGGCGGAAGTCGACGCCGGACGGAGGCCTTCCGCCGTCAACAGACAGGCATGCAGCGAGTTACGCGGGCATATCCTCCCGCCTCTTCTGAAGCCTACGATGTCTACTTGCATTGGTAGACTCGATCTCATTTGCACCATTTATACACCTTTTTTAATGTCCCAGCCCGCTTTCACTTTTAAAGCAGCGGTCCTACTGCTCGTACATTATACAAAAAAACACTCGCTGAAGAAATGATGACAGAATTCGGGCACGCCTCAAGCTCGTTCCAAGCAATTTTGTGTCATGCAAAGCGTAATCGCATTTTAGGTACCACCATTTTGACACCTTTCTTCTCGTTATTAAAGGGCTCATGAAACGACTTGTCTACTTTCGCTAAATACTGCTTAGAATCACTCCCTGACGTTAATAACTGAACAAACTTGCCTTAGTTTTTCTTTCTAGGCAATGGGCAGTCGCCAATAAAAAAATTCGATAAATATGTGCATCGTTTATCCCCTCAACACGGAGCCAGAACAAGCGGCCACGAGGCCTCGTGCCTATCCCAGGCCGCCAAGGTTAATCATCGCCACGCGCTGGGTCGCCAAAGTAGAAAACACGTGCCGAGCTTAGGCATTGTTAGAGTTCGGTTACTCTCATCACCGCAGAGGTTGGACAGGATCCACTACCCGGGTGTCCGCCGAGGCATTGATTGTTACGAGCCCAAGTCGAGTGCTCACGCAGTTCCCGTGTCCAATCCATGAGCTACGCTCGACTGTCGTCAGGCGGGTGGTTTCGATCCCACAATTACGTCATCAAATTTTGCGAAGGCAAGATTGAAAGAAATAGTCCCCTTTATCCTCGCAAATTCACCGCGACGAAGAAGCTTCTGAATCAGTGGCGGTCTGTGCGAGTATACTCGCGCCGGACTAGGGCCAGTACGCTTCTGAAAAGTCATGAAAATTCTAACCCGATATCATTTCATGACCCCTTTAAACAATACTTTCAGTATTGACGTCCCAGAGAGCCTAAAACCAAGGACAACCCGCGCTGTTAGAAGTATTCACAGCCGGTCGCTAACGCGTTTCTCGTGCCGTACAAATTGTTTCAAACATTTTTTCCCATTGAATGGAACAGGCTTTCGCAAGAGGTCGCCCTTTCTGAAAGTTTTGAGAAATCTTCTTACAGTTTAAAGAATATTCCTTGCAGCATTTAATCTCGACATTCTATATTTTGTTCGCTGTTGATGCTGTTAATTTTGTACTTTGTATATCGAGCGTCATTACGTGCTTCGTTGTGCTGTGTTAAAAGTTGTACTGTGTCCTTGTTTTTGCATTTCCACTTCTACCACATCTCTGTAATTTTATATCCCAATGTGGGTTTTTTTTCGTCTCCTGCGTATTTTGTATCACCCACACCTGCCTCAGCTCTCAACCGAGGGCCAGCAGTATGTCTAAATAAAAAAATAATAAGTAAAAAAGCCTAAATCCCGCGAGAGACTGTTCTGCTTTAAATATTGTTTGGCCCTCGACAAAGGTCAGATGTTGAACGGTCTGTGCACAAAAAACCGCCTTGTCCCTATTAGGAAAACGGCTGAAGAAGTTAACGTTAGTCATGGCTCGGTGCACCTCACAATTTACGATATTCTGCAGTATCATAGAGTGTCCGCCAGGTGGGTACCAACCAAGACCTTAAGGAGCGCCATGTAGATGAGTGCAAGACGCTGCTCCGACGTTATAAAGCTGAGAGAGATGAATTCATTCGGCAAATTTATTCGACGCATGTATTCGACGCATTCACCGTTGAATCCACTCATGCCTGTTAGAGACCAAGGGGGAAAGAAAAGAGAGGAGACACACTTCGTCACCAAGACCAAAACATTCCGGGCATTCCCGACACAGGGCAAGGTTGTGGTCGCGGTCGTCTGGGAGCATAAAGGGCAAAACGTCGAACATTACATGTCTTGGGGACTCAGCGTCAACGGCACTTCCTAATGTGACCTTCTCGAGAACAACTTGAAGTTTGTGATCAGGTTAAAGCGCCATGGTTCGCTGACTTTTGGTATGTTACTGCAGCACGACAATGCGCTGCAGCGGGACAATGCAGAAGAAAAAAATCCGAAGTTGTACGTTCTTAGGGCATTCCGCACGCGACGTACTCAAAAGAACTGGCACCGAGGAATTTTAATTCCTTCGGACCACTCGATGCATTACTCGGGTGAATTAAGTTTTCGGGGATGAGCTGAAAGCAGCGGCGCATCCTTTCTTCGGAGACACGAGCAAGATGTTTCCTTCCGCGACATCGACGCTTTGGTGAAGCGTTGGTGCGCACGTGTTGAACGTTGCAAAAGTTGAAAATCGGGAGATTGATATTAATCCTCTCTTTATTATAATGCGGATAACAAAAATATATTGAACTCCCCCTCACACACACACACACACTTTTTGACATTGCC